>JABMBV010056284.1:0-13704 GCA_018906735.1 Mesochorus sp. PSUC_FEM 10030011
CCGAGGCCGATCGAGATCCCGAGATCGATCAAGGAGATTCCATCGATACTCGGTCGATTCCACCCCCTTTTCCCCGAGACCCTTGCCCTATCGACCCCCTTATCGACGTGACCCTGCCCTGCCCAGGCCGAAGGGTGCTGCCACCCCGGGATCGAGCTTTCTAGAATTTCGGAGACGATTTGCCATGATGAGCCGATTTGAAATGACAGTTGGAGAATAGCGAGCGAAGCGACAAGACGTGCGAGTTAGAGATTGGGAAAGAGTTTATCAGTTTTTTTTTGCGTTATTCTATTTTTCTTTATATTGTTTGGGATTATCTCCGAAAGGGTAAGTCCTTACTCTGTATTTTTCTTGCGGTATTTGCAATTTATTGTTTTTTTTTTCGATCAAGGAAAGAGTCGCGTGGCCGGAAAATATAACGGTCGTTTTGACCACGAGGCGAGCTCGTGATTTTCTTTTCTTCTTCCCCCCCCCCCTTTTTGCGATACCAGTTACGAATTTGAACTGCCGAGCTTGTTATTATTTTTCCCGATTTCTTTTATTTAATTATTGTATTTTTCCCCTTTTCTCAACGCCTTCTGGCTCTATAACGTTTTCCCCCGTACCCCTTCCCATTTTTGCAATTGTATCGAGTGTTTGGCGCGCGCTCCCTGACAAATCGCGCAACCGAAAATTGGGTGTTGAAGCTCCAATTAAGAACCTTACTTATGGGTGTCAACACTGATATTGGTTAAAATCGTATTTTGGTGTCAGCACTGAAAATTACAGTGTCGTTATTATTGTGTATTAAGAGTCAACACTAAAAATATAGGTAATGAAACGCAGGTTTTACGGGTGTCGACACTGAACTTTTATTGAACCAGAATATGGGATTGACACCCGAAAAACAAGTGTCGACACTGTGCACAGATTATTTTTTACACAGTATTTTCGGATGTAGGGATAAACGTATGTGGACAAAATGTTTCCAAAATGCGTGTATGAAACGTGTGAAAGGAAATCTTTTATTTTTCGTATTTTTTATCACATTATTTTGTTATCGTTCCAAATCAACATTTAACCGATATAATCAATAATATATATTATATATTTTTTTTAACTTGAACTTTTGACTGTATTGAGTTACAACTTTTCTTTTAGTCACACCTTTCTTCTTCCTCTTCTACGCGTCACTTTCATCCTCGTCATCACCGTTGTGACTATCACGGTTTTGGTTATTTTTCTCAGTGGTTCTCTTCGTATTCCTTTGGAAATTTTTCAGTCGATTTCGAAAACACTTGATCATGTTTGACGCTTTTTTCCGATAATCGGATAATACAAATTTGTTTCTCATTTGCAAATTCCTGATTCCGTCGAGCGACTCAGCTGCATCTGTAAATGAAAAAGTGTTCTTATCAGTTATTATTAAAAATTATTTCCGATACGTTTTTTGTCCTCCTTACTGACACATATCAATATAGGTTTGTTCAGTACTCGTATAATTACCTTTTATTTTCAGCAAATCCTTTTCAGGTATTTCTATCGCGCCTCGGGGGCTGTTACGGCGTTTTTTCAAAACTAATCGTGACCTCGTATCACAATCGGACCACAGGGCCTTCATTAACCAAATTATTCTTGCGTTCGGTGTGTTCGCCATCGTTGCCTCTCTCAAGCGATGGTAGTCCCAGTCCATGCCCAGTAATGGTACTTTATTACCATCGCCTGTTGGCTCAGGTAATTCGTCGATGGTTTCCGTTATTATTTCTCCAGCAAAGTTCCCGTCATTGACTTTGCGTAATCTCCGGTCGATCTCTTGCCAGTTGGGTCCACTTTTTCGTATCTGATGTATCTTGAAAGAGAAAAATTGATGTTTAAAGTATGATATGGCTTTTTCAAAGCTCGCTATACAGATTACGCACGAATGATTAAATAAAAAAAAGTACCACTTCATCTTTCATTTTATTCATTTGTTTTGCTACTTTTAGCTGCGCTTCGCAATCCTTGAGCCGTTGAACTGCTTCTTTGTAGGAATGTACTTCTTCGTTATTATTGATATCTGTACTCCGTTTGGCATTGCCGACTTCTTTTGTTTCAGATATCTGCAATGAATACGCGATAATTTCATATGTACGGTGTCAATTTAAGAATTACGGAGATAATTTGAGAATTAATTGTGAAAAATGAACAGATACGTAAACTATTATATAAAAGATGAGTGGAGAGGGTCCGTCTCATCGCGATTTTGACTCAATCGCGTAACGAGTTACTTAAATGTAATTAATAAGGAAATTCCTAAGGGTCAGAAGTGAAAAGTGAAAAGAAATGAATTACATTTAAAGTGAAGTGAAGTGAAGAGAATTATATGTATTCAAGTCTTTATATTTTTCTAAACTTGTATTATTCTCATCAACTATAAAAAATTATTTTATTTCACAAAAAATGTTGTTACCATGTTACAGAAAAAGCAGGTTGCTGAACAAAACATTGTGGGAGTCAAGGTTATTGCGACAGTGGTTCTTGTGATTTTTTAGAACTCACCTTTGTCCATTTTTCTCGTGTAGAGGTGACGGAGGCAATTGAGGCACTACAGGATACTTTTTCACTCTCTGACGGGGCCCGGTTTTCCATAACTGTAGGGATACAATTATTTGTAGCAATAGTTTCTTCCTGTACCGGTATCTGTAAACAATGTGTAAAGATTTTGCATATACAGAACTATTCGAGGGCATATACGTATGCTTAAAAAAATCATTTTCCTTGTTTGACGATTACCTTATTCAATGTACCATCGGTTTTTTTATTTCGCTGCGAATGCTTATTCGTTTCCGTGAAATTATCATTAATTTCATCATCACTGGGCAAAGATCCAGCCTTATGCACAAAATTGCTTTCCTCGTCCGCTTCTGCTGTACTATACAACCTTTTCCGACGCGTGATGAACGTATTTTGTACTCCCGGCGATGAACATCCGACATTAGTGTTATCCATCTGCCAATTATACACAATGAATACATTATGAATTATTACCAATCGCATATACACTACCGATGGAAAGTTTCTGGACAAAAATTGAAAGAAGAGTCTGAACTTTTTTTTGTGCCATTTTGCCGGCAGTGTACATAAAGACTTTTACCTAGCGTCATTTTAAAGAGCACATGTTCCACTATATTTTGCTTTTTAGAAAAAATTTTAACGATTTTTTTTGCAGCCGTGACGTCATTTCGAAATCGACCAATTTTGACTATATTTTTTCTCGTTTTGCACTGTATACCGAATGTAGTAAAAAAATTGTTTAACCATTTTTTGGCTCAAAATCTTCAAGGAGGTAACTCAAACTTAATTTCTGCCAGTGGAAAAATTTTTTGCAATTTTTCTCGCAAAGTTATATATTTTTCTCCGAAAAAAGACCAAATTATGAAAATGTTGTGTCACAGACTAACTATTGCGTTTAGACAAAAACACCAAGAGGGTTAAAAGTTGTTTTAGTTTCAAATGAGTTCACTTGAATTTTTTTCAGAATTGTTTCATGATATTTTTCTTTTTTTGGCTTTTTCATGTTAAATTATTTTTGATTACTTAAGAACTATGAGATTTAGAAAAAAATATCAAGAGAGATAAAAGTTTTTTTTTTTCAATTTTAAAATTAATGAAACGTTGGTACATTTTTTTACGAATTTTTTTTAATGAATTTTTTTTTATGAATTGAAAATAGTCACACAAAAAAATTCGTAAAAAAATTTACCAACGTTTCATTAATTTTAAAATTGAAAAATAAAACTTTTTTCTCTCTTGATATTTTTTTCTAAATCTCATAGTTCTTAAGTAATCAAAAACAATTTGATAGGAAAAAGCCAAAAAAAGAAAATGTCATGAAACAATTCTGAAACAATTTAAGTGAACTCATTTGAAACCAAAACAACTTTTTACCCGCTTGGTGTTTTTGTCTAAACGCAATAATTAGTTTGTAAAACAACATTTTCATAATTTGGTCTTTTTTCGAAAAAAAAAAATGTAACTTTGCGAGAAAAATCGCAAAAAATTTTCCCACTGGCAGAAATTAAGTTTGAGCTACCTCCTCAAAGATTTTGAGCCAAAAAATGGTTAAACAATTTTTTTACTACATTCGGTGTACAGTGCAAAACGAGAAAAAATATAGTCAAAATTGGTCGATTTCGAAATGACGTCACAGCCGCAAAAAAAATCGTAAAAATTTTTTCAAAAAAGCAAAATATAGTGGAACATGTGCCTTTTAAAATGACGCTAGGTAAAAGTCTTTATGTACACTACCGGCGAAATGGCACAAAAAAACGTTCAGACTCTTTTTTCAATTTTTGTCCGGAAAATTTCTGTCGGTAGTGTATGTTAAAAAAATTAATTGACACAAAAAAATGAATCTAATTTGAAGTGAAGTATAGTGAAGAGAATTATAACTATTCAAATCAAAAAGTCTTTATATTTTCCTAAAATTTTTTCATTTTCCTTAACTATGGAAAATTAATAGTTGGAACACGTTCTATTTTGTAAAAAATGATGTTACCATGTTACAGGAGAAGCAAGCGGCTGACTAAAATATTGTAGGGGTCAAGGTTATTGCGACAGTGGTTCTCGTGATTTTTTAGAACTCACCTTTGTCCGTTTTTCTCGTGTAGAGGTGACGGCGTCAATTAAGGCACTAAAGGATGCTTTTTCTCTCTCAGACGGGGCCCGGTTTTCCGTAACTTTAGGGATACAATTATTTGTAGCAACAGTTTCTTTCCGTACCGGTATCTGTAAACAATGTGTAAAGATTTTGCATATACAGAACGATTCGAGGGCATATAAGGTAAACGGCCCAGTTACTGACACTGTCCCAGATAGTGACACCGACGGTATAATTTTAATTCGTCTAAATATAATTTGTGTCGAATAATAATTTCTCTACCATTCAATTGAAGACCGTTTTTTATAGTTTAATACTGGAAAAAAAGATTATTTCATTTCAATTTTTCAAAATAGATATTGACCAGTTACTATTGTAAGACGTGTCACAGTGCCTTCGGAGCGGCAGTGCTAGCCGGTGGCCATAGCGATTACGCATTCGGTGAATATGAAGTTTAATTGATATGCAAGTATAAATCGACATGACAATGGTGTTTACATCTTCAGCAGGAACCAAACTATTGATAAAATAAAAGATAATTTAAGTTTTCGGGAGATTTTTGTTGAAATTCGCGGGGTGCGTCACATAATAAAGGGTATGTTCCAGTTGCTGATCCTCGATTTTTCACTTTTGTTGCATCAAACGTTTGAGTTTTCTTTATTTAATCTTATTTGCCATTATAGAACAAACTAATGAAACGGAAATATTTTCTTTTACAAATGGTATATATGAGGAAAAAAATTTAGAACAATGAGGTTATTAAAACTTGGGAAAAATCTAGTATTTCCAGTATTTTTTCACTTAACGTCGCTGATATTACATATATTTTTTATTATTTAATGTTTATAATTTTTCAACATTTATAAATGGCTTCATACATTTTTTTTTCAGTTTCGTGCATAAATATGAAAGTTTATTATGGTTTTGGAATTTTTGCTGACGTTTATAGAAATTATGATTTCGAAATTTTTTTAAAAATCAAAAATTTTATATCATCGTTCTAAAAAAATGTAAGTGTGTCTAGACAATTTGTTGTTAAAATATATAGTTGTCAAGAAAATGTCAGAAAGCGGGTACATACGCATGGGTATTATACACTGCGCCAAGGGGTCACAAATGGGGACACCCAAGTGTCACAAACTGGGACATAGGCATTAGTCGAGTGTCAGGAACCCCTGCAGTAGAGAAGCTCTATTAAAACCATGATTTTATTTCTAAATCTTTATTGTTTGACTTCACGAATAGATAAATCTCATTCGGAGGACTAGACACGTGTAAAAACCTTTACTTTTCAGCTTACATATATTATACGTGAATAAATGACAAAAATCTAACCCCGTCACTCTTAAAGTGTCAGTAACTGGGCCGTTTACCTTACGTATGCTTAAAAAAATCATTTTCCTTGTTTGACGATTACCTTATTCGATGTACCATCGTTTTTTTCATTTCGCTGCGAATGCTTATTCGTTTCCGTGAAATTATCATTAATTTCATCATCACTGGGCAAAGATCCAGCCTTATGCACAAAATTGCTTTCCTCGTCCGCTTCTGCTGTACCATACAACCTTTTCCGACACGTGATGAACGTATTTTGTCCTCCCGGCGATAAACATCCGACATTAGTATTATCCATCTGCCAATTATACACAATTAATACATTATGAATTATTACCAATCGTATTCAAAAAATTAACTTACAATTTCCTTCTCCTCACAAACTTCCATACTACTCTCCGGTCCATAACCGGATTCGTTACACCAATCCTTTTTCTTGCTGATGTTCATTAAAGTTTCGTCGGCACTTCTTGTCTGGAACGCGTCTTTCTTTATAATGTCCCCAGTTTTCTATAAGTTCAACGCATGAAAAAAACATTAGGAATTTAAATTTTTATTGTACGAATGATTATTTTTAAATATAATATAATTACCGGTCTTATTTCATCCTCTTTTTCCAAATCGAGCATGATTTTTTTCAATGCTGCCATCTTCAATTTTTTTCCTTTCTTCTGCAACAGTCAAATAATAAATCGTGTTCAGAATCAAAACAGTTTTCATTATCGTCGCAAATTCATTTAACACTTTATTCATAGATAGTTCATCGTAGTGCAATATTTATGTATCAAACTAGTCAATTATTGGTTATTCCATACAGCTCGCAGGTCAATCTAAATTGTTTCCTTGCTGCTATTGCTTTTCGCTACTTTCCTACATTTTTTATTATAGTGTGGTATTATTTGTTTATCACTCATTGATAGTTTTACACTTTTTTCTCAAATTATTTACCGTTACTTTCAAGAGTTGCTCATCCTCCGTTATTCCTTCTGATTTCATTTTCTTGGGCAGTTTCGTTTTTGTTTGTACCAGCGGGCTGTACACTGTATTCGGTGAATCCGTGTTGTTTTTTTTCTTCATTAATCTGTGGCCACGTCCCAGTATTCCAGCGTTCCGTTGGCAACAATCATCCTCCGTCGCTATATTAACAAGAACAACATTTTACTTCCAAATCCAAGGCGAACAGTTTTAGTTTTCTATTTTAAAACACAACACGATTAAATTTAACTTACCCCCATATGCAATGATGTTTATTTTCTCGTAACCTTGCCTGTCATCCGTAGATTCGCGAACTCGCAACGTCTCGTAATTGTTCGGGTTCATGAGATATTGCCTCATATAGTCACTACTACTATTTATCCACTTTTTCTTTTTTTTCCGCAATATTTTGTCCACAGCGATCACTTCATCCGGTTTGTTCCCGGCTACATATCTGATACGGCAGAATTTTATTTCTGATCTCGATCTCGTAGTTGGACAGTTTTCTTTGTTGCGCGTATTCTCCCCCATGATCCCGGTCCGAAAGTTATAAAACAAATCGTCTTTTGCCAGGAACGACGAGGAAGGTCAAAGAGGTGAAACGCGCTGTTTTGTTTTCACGTTCTTTCGTTTTTTTCTTCGATCGTGTCCTCACTTCATTATTTATGCTTACTGGTATATTACGAATATAACTTTTTCATCGAAGAGGATGCATCCAAAAGCGCTGCACAAAATAATGTTCACTACTAAAATAATGCGTAGTCACAAAAACCCTTAATTATGTTTAAGAAATCACAAAAGAAAGGAACACAGAAAATATGGGCGCGAAGCCGGTAGCGTTGAGGCTGATCGCGAGACTGGAACTGATCTGTGCATGCCCATTCCTGTGACGTACAGAACACGTGCTTGACGTTCTCAAACCACGGTTCTCAAACTGTCGAAACATGTGCCGAAAATTCAAGTTCAGCAGCGCCGCGTCGTGTTGAAAAAAGAAATCGTAAACTTGAGTGTACGTGTATGTATATATATATGTATCGTAACCGCATAAACTGGGCAGCAACCACATGGTGAAGTCGGAATTTGTCGTAGTTTTGGCGCCCGAAATATTATCATATTACAAACATGAAGAAAGAACTCATCGTGCACGGTGTTTAAATCATGTAAAATAACCGTATTGACAATTATATATTTTTTTAAATCGGCAATTATACCGCAGAAAATATTAGTCGAATAAACCGTTTCGAGGTTATACAAAAAATAGTTCGGACACGTCGAGCAACAAGTGGTTTATCATGTACGAGTGACAACAAATATATCTGGTACACGACGTCACACACAAATATTCAGGGGCAACGTAGAAAAATATATTCACAATAATTTGGGAAAAATGACTTGTTAAATCCGTCCGATTTCGTACATATGATCGAGGGTTCGAAGAATCAATTACCGACAAATGCGCGTTGAGATAAAGGAAATGTAGACGAAGAGGTTAGTTATTAATTATATTAATTGACTATTAATTTTATAAAATATACAGCATTGTCCATCAATTGTTACCAAGGAATAAAAAACTGCGTGTACTGATTTACAGCGGACTGGATCATGATAACAGAATAAGCGTTCTGTCTTGTAAACTTTGTTCGATGCATCGTAGGGAAGCCAAAGCAAAGCAAAGGAGGAAAAAAGTTGTGGAGGAACCGATATTGTGGCAACGAATCAATGTTACTGATTGAATACAGAGGCGTTGCGAGAAGTGGTAAGCGCTGAATACTCATGTTATTGATGTTGCAAAGTAACGATTGACAAATTTGTGATTCCAAATAAAATTACATTGCGTTCTTAAACAACTGCAAACGCTAAGACATTTTTTTGGAAATGAAAAAGTTTTTTCATATACTTGTCTCCGAAGAACTTTTTCATGTATTTCGGAGACATACTTGTCTCCGAAGAAGTTTTTCATATATTTGGTATATCCGTAGCGAAGAAACTTTTTTGAAAATGAAAAAGTTCTGCAACATACTTGTCTCTGAAGAACTTTTTCATGTATTTGGTGTATCCGAAGGGAAGAAACTTTTTTGAAAAGGAAAAAGTTCTGCGACATACTTGTCTCCGAAGAATTTTTTCATGTATTTGGTGTGTCCGTAGCGACGAAACTTTTTTTAAAGGAAAAAGTTCTGCGACATACTTGTCTCCGAAGAAGTTTTTCATATATTTGGTGTATCCGTAGCGAAGAAACTTTTTTGAAAATGAAAAAGTTCTGCAACATACTTGTCTCCGAAGAACTTTTCTATACATTTTGTGTCTCTAGAATGAAAGCACTTTTTTGGCAAGCAATTCAAAGAATATTTTTCTACACAATTAAATGTGTGTATTTGAAATACAATAATAAATTCCTTAGTATATTTCCAGCCGGGAGATCGCCTCAAAAAACGGAAAATTATCACGAATTATGAAATAAAAGAGGGAATAAAAAGTATTTGAAAGTAGACAATTTTCTCAGAGAGAAAAAGATGTTGAATAGTGGGAGGAGAAAAATAATTATATTTTAATTATTATCAACTTATAAAAAAAACTTGAAAATAAAGTAGAATCAAATTGTTTTCTTATGAAGAATGAAATTAATCGTAACGTTTTATTTTTGTGCTTGTATTGCTCAAGGTATTTACTTCAAAGGAATAAGAATCTGGTCATATCGTCAACAGCAGCACGAAAATGCCGACAGAAAAAAAATTGCGTCCAACGCATAAGACAAGGTTCAAAAAAAAAGAAACAATCAACAAGCATTTAAAGAATTACGAGCGATCTTTCTATCAAACATTTAGAAGATTTCCACGGCCGGATGAATTGCCCCGCTACAAATATGAACCGGTAAGAAGAAAACTGTTGCCATTGAAATTGTGTGCATAAGTCCATAAATGTAACAATATTAAGTTATTTAATATTCATGTACTATCCAGTCTTCAAAACGTCCTGGTACAAATAATGGAAGTACAAAGTCAAAGGAAACAGCACCGAATGCTGCCTCTACTTCCCGATCAAACAAGGAACAAGACGAGGACAAAAGTTTCACCAGCAGTAACAACAAAAATGACCCTGACGAAGGATATCGGATTGCTAAAAATAAATCCAATGACGACGAGGAAAATACCAGCAACAACGGTATGTACGGCGATGTTAATAACGACGATGACATACAAGAACACTTAAATATGAGTGGTAATAGTAATGGTACGACAAACCGTGACGATGACGAAGATTTCGACCATTGTAACGACGTGTATGGAGGCAGCAATCGGATAGATGAAACAACCGATGATGAAGAATATATGAATAACGAAATGGAAATAGAACTCAAAAGCGAAATGGACGACGACAAAGACAACAACGATAACAATGAAAACGATAACGACAATGATGATAACGACGAAGAAAATATTAGTGAAAGCGACGATAACGGTGAATATGTTTTCGGGCCTGACGATTATTGTATTGATGGAAACAACGACAACGATGGTGTCGACAACGATGGTGATGATCACGATGGTGATGATCACGACGGTGACGACCACGACGGTGACGATGACGATGGTGACGACGACGACGGCGATGGCAACGACGATAACAATGACGAAAATGAAAATGAAGATGACGTGAGAATGTTCAATATAAAACCGGGTAATGTCGTTACTATGAGACCGAATGTAAGAGAAGGGGACATTATAACAACAGTTATAGCAATAGCACTGCGCTACAAGTTATGTTTCGAGGCAGTTTTAGCGATGTTATCGTTATTCAAACACTATATAAACGAAAGTACAATACCAACTACGCGAAATATGTTGTGGAAATGTTTGGGGAGAAGGGAACAAAATTTTCAAACGCGTCACGAATATTGTCGTTCTTGCCTAATAGTAATTGGCTCAGATGGTTTACCGGTAAACAGTTGCCTTTGCAAAGTGCCTGACCCCGAAAAAGCTTTGACAAATACTTCATTTTTTATTCAGCTAAACATAACGGCGCAATTGAAAAGAATGCTTGCAATACCAAATTTTATAAAACTCCTGAGATACCGGTACGATAGAAAAAAACTTAAAGACACGGCAATGGAGGATATATTCGACGGTCTTGGATACAAAAAATTGCAAAAAGATGGCCAGTTTTTAAATTCCGAATTCAATTATTCGTTTACGTTGAATACCGATGGCTGCCAAGTTAGTAAATCGTCAAAAAGTAGTGCCTGGCCGGTGTTGTTAACCATAAATGAACTTCCTCCGCACTCACGCAAACGATACATGATATTGGCCGGAATTTACGTTGATAAAGATAATCCAAACTTAATTACATATATGAAACCAATAATGAAAGAATTGCTGAAGTTGTACAATACCGGTATAAAGTGGAAGCCCGACGGTCACCAAACAGTTACAAGTAAATTTATGACGACGACTTGCACAGTAGACTCAATGGCTAGGTGGGAGATTCTCCAAATGAAAATATTCCATGGAAAATATGGGTGCACATTCTGCTACGCGCCAGGCGCTGTGGTGAGCCAATTAAATAGAAAATATCCAGTCAAGGAATTCAGGGATCGTACAGATAAACAAATACGTGCTCATATGAGTAAAGCAACAACAAGCGGCCAGCCGGTTTATGGAGTAAGAGGGAATTCGGTTCTCAGGTTGTTGCCTGAATTTGATCTTCGGGAAGGCATGGTAGTAGATGGGATGCATAATCCTTACCTCGGCGTTGCCAAGACTCTCACAGAATTAATAATGTTTAGTCCAGCGGTGTGTTTGTGGTATTTTGGTAAACCCAATAACCGTACAAAAATTAATAATAGATTGGCAAAAATACGAACACCAAGTAGGATATCAAGAAAACCCAGGAAGATAGACGATTGCAAAAATTGGAAAGCCTCAGAATGGCGAAATTGGGTTTTGTATTACGCCGTGCCGTGTTTGACAGGCATAATCCCGGACGAATATGTCAGTCTTTTTTGCAAAATCTCCGAAGCGCTACACATACTAAACAGTTACTCATTAAACGGAAGCGATGTAAGACGGGCCGATGATTTAATAGATGAATTTGTAAAGCAATATGAACATATGTTTGGTATAGCCAATATGACATACAATATACACATTCTTCGACACCTCGTAAAATCCGTTAGATACTGGGGCCCTATATGGGTACACAGTACTTTCATATACGAAGCATTTAACAAAAAAATTGTAGAATCCTTACATGGGCCTACCGGTAGACCACTCCAAATTATGAATAAATATTTGTTAAATGACTTCATGCGATGCGTAATGCACGATGGAACTGTAAAAGAAGAATTAAGAAGGAAAGTATTGGATATTTTCAACGCCGGCAAAAGACGACCGTTTATTAACCACGATATCGGTGTAGAAATGCAAAATTTTCAAGGTTTCGGAATGTCATTAACGAGAAACCCAAGTCGTTCGGAACGTGCCGCATTGACCGCTGGACAGCAAACTTGCAACGGCAAACTGACTATTTATAAAAAAGCGATAATAAACGGAACATACTATTGTAGCTGTGATGGTGAGGGCACTAATAAAAAAAATTGTGATAAATACGTGTATGCTACGACGAAACAATTTGCCGAAATATTGTCGATAGTGACCTTTAAAAATAACGAAGGAATTACAATTAACGGAATATTCGTTTGTGATTTTGAAAGTACCGGTATATTGTGCGAAGCCAAACATATTCAATCGCTGCGTTCGAAAAAAAATATAGGATTCCTCCAAGAATACGATATAATAGTACCGGCCATAATACAAAAGTTAGAGAATATCGAATATGGAGTGAGAATGGCGAACGTCTGGGAAACAGATTAATTATTATCGTTATTTTGTTACATGAAATGACAGTAAATTGAAAATGTATGTATGTACATGGATAATGAAAATACGACGATTTGAAAGCATTTCGTGAAATATAATGTATGGAATAAAATGTAAATGTGATAATGATCTGTTTAATAAAGTATTACTAGTATAAGATCGTATTTATAAACGCGATAGCATACTAAACATAAATGTATAACATGATTCGACTAATGTTTATAATTTAGTTCGTCTGAAAATAAAATTGTCATTGTGATAAATATTGAAACCAACAACATGTGCAAATATTCTTTCATTAATTACGTACATTCCCAAGAGCCATAACATTCCAAATTTTGTTCTTGGGACGTCAGAGGGCCGGGTGATATAAGGTACGGAATGATCTTAATTTACAATATAACGTTGAAACATGCATAAATATTAAAAAAATTATTTCACAATTTATAAAATAATATACATTTTTTGACGTTATATTGTAAATGATAAAAAATTACGTCGGTGCGTTATACCGCTTCACAAACGATCTCAAGATCGTGTCAACACTGCAAGGTTTTGGGTTCAACACCGAATTGCTGGTTCATTAAAATTTGCGTGTCCACACTCATAGTTGAGGTTTCAAAGGCAAATTCGGGTTTAAAAAAAATCGAGTGTTGACACCGGACAGTTTCGTAACAACACTAGAGAACAAACGGTCAAGATGGGTGTTGACACCCATAAATTCGGTTCTTAATCGGATGATTGACACTTAAAAAAACAACACCCAAGCGACACCAAAAATTTCGGTTTCACGATTTGTCAGGGTTTGATACCGAGACAATTGTAGTAGACTCGGAATACACTGCTCGGAGACCTGCGAACCTAGCCAACGGAACTCCAAATATGATGTACGTTTATACGGAT
>JABMBV010056395.1:0-13701 GCA_018906735.1 Mesochorus sp. PSUC_FEM 10030011
GGGGGGGGGGGGGGCATGGATTCTGGTAGGTTCTTGATATTGGGTGCAGTATCCTCAATCTGTTCGATCATACGGGATTGAAAATCGTTATCATATGGGACGTCAGAGTTTGAACAATGCAGCTGAGTTTCTCGTGTATTGTGTATATTCTCACAGTAATATTGAAAATTAATATTTAAGAGGGATAATAAGTAAATAATAATATGGTTTATGACACCAATTTCTAAGAAAATAAATTAATTAAAAATATCATTGCTGTAGTCTGGATGGTTGATGATTTTAGAGGAAAAATGAGTGGCGAAGAAAAATGGAAAGTCAAAGACAGACATGAAAAAAAATATATATTCAACTGGCTGATGGAGTGAGTGTTGACTTAGGATAACAGTCGCTTCATCAGTCAATCAATCAGGTAGTGGCAGGTTATACACATACGAATGCCAAAGAAGGATCCCAAGAAAGGAATAGTTGAGACTTGAGCCACTCGGTCTTCGTTTTCCGAAACTCCCGACGTAATATCGTTTATTTCTTTTTTTATTTTCTCGTTTTTTTTTATACCTGTTAAGTGAATCATAAGATTGACCAGCTAAGAAAGGAAATCATGGATGAAAAGGAAGGGGAATGAAATTCTCTATTTAAATCAACAAACAATTGAAAAAAAATAAATTTCGTTTATCATTAACAATTATTAATAAACAATCCGTATTGTATGTATAAAAAGATATTGACCATTAATTATTTTATATCATATTTGAAACGTATTTTGCACTACATGACATCATAATTTTATTTCAGATAAATGAATAAATAAACAGGCCCTCGAACAAGTCAATATAATTTAACGAACATCGTGAACACACGTTTCTTTGATGTAACTCATTCCTCAACATTTTGCTCGTCGCTTTGGCGTTCGCATCTACATCCGCGTCCACGTCTCTTGCAAGAGACGAGAGGCTGGAGCAGCTTTACCGTAGAAGAGATGAACGGATTCACCCGTCAGTCACTCGCTGGCAGACCGCGAGAGAATCACAATGCGAAGGCTCTTCCCTCAGCCTTTCTCGTTCTTCTCTGTTTCTACTCGCTGCTTCCACTCGGTACGTCCGTTCGTGCCCACTGCTGCTGCTGCTGCTGCTTCTGCTGCTGTCTGTCTGGGCTGCCTGTCCATCCGTCCTACTCTTCTTCTCGTCTACTGTCTCATCCTGAGTTTCATTCGTGCCTCTCTGTCTTTCTATATCTTCTGCGTCCTCTGGCTCGTTCACTCTTTCTCCGTCCTTTCGCTAGACAGAGACAGCACTCTATATACATATATCTCTCATATCCTCGACCAGCGTATTCACCCTCCGACTTTTCGATACCGTTCTCCCTATCCGCATCAGAAATTCATCTCATCTTTCATCTTATTCCATCTTCTATATTATCCTCATCTCCATTTGATATCTTCCATCATTGTTTTACTACTATTGTACTATTTTACTATCGAGTTTATTGTTATGCACTATTTTATTGCTAAACAAAGAGATTAGAATTCAACATCCTTCTACTCTCTTCTTTGATCTTATTATTTGACATTTTTTTTGTTTAACCAATCATCACATTTTAAGACTTTTTACTATTAAAAATTTGATTACCGAATAAAAGTTTAGTTACCTCTTAATTCATTTATCTATCTCGCTCCTTCATCTCTATACCAGTGTCCTCACTTCATCCTGTTACACCAATGTTATTTTCCTACTAATCTATAGTGTTCGTCGTTTGCCTCTTTTTCGGTGAGGCAGCGCAGAAGCTGAGTTAGTCGAAGAGAAACGAGAGCGTGGAAGTGGATATCATGTGGCAAAATCTCCTGGAGTGTTAGAGAGAGGATTCTCGACGCCCACCTCCTCTGAAACCAGCTCGCGCTCGCACAGTCCGATACACCACGATTCTTTTTGTTCTCGTTGTGTACCTGGCGCACGTATCTTTAGCAGGGCGCACCGCTTCTCGCTTACTGAGATGGAGGCTCGACCCGTATTCGCCTTGTTAGTGGCCTGCCAATAGAACCACGACGTCGTCTTTGGAGCTCGTACGAGTATTTTGCATCGTCCACTGCTGTATGTGCTGCTGTTGCTGAATCCTTCGGTTGAGCAAGATATGGGGGAGTCTGTACTATCTACCCAGAGCCAAGCTCTTAAACCAGGAACGTCGAATTCCGGTTGACCTTGGTATGAGCAAAACAGGGTATTCTTAAGATCGTTTATGCGCGGATGAATCTTTACTACCTTGTTACGCATTTGTAATGCATACTTAATTTCAGTATATACAATCTGAATTTTTGTCATATCTTTATTTCGAGAGATATATCGAAAGTCAATATTAAAAAGTGTTTTGAGCCAAGTATAACAATATTGATCTAGAGAAATATACAAATCGGGATATGATAGAGATACAGACAGGAATCAGAATATCGGATCTGCGAATGAGGATGCACATCAAGATATAAACGAGCAAAAAGAAACAGAAGGGAAGCACTGCATATCCAAAACAGGCGGGGCTGCGTTTGCCGGTGGTCCGCCCCGAGTCCTTGGTCCCCGTATTTTCTTGGGCTACTACCACAGAAGCCAATAGTTAGCCAGGCACCATTATATGTGTTGCTACCGATCGTTGTAAGCCTCACTCCAATCGACTCTTCATCCGATTATTTCTTGCATTCGTTCTTTCCCTTTTACGCTTCGTTTTTTTGTCCCTCTAGCACCATCAAATCACAAACGTTGACAACTGGTACTTTTCGTATAACGTCCTTCTTCGTCCTCCTCCCTCGCATGCTTATCTGCCATACTGTTTCCTTCCTGCGATCCTCGGTACGTGGATACCACCATGTATCCATACAGCCTCATTTTTTTTTCTTCTTTTCCTCGTTCGTCGAAGAGGATCTCGTCGTTGTCGTTTTCAGCTTCCCTGCATCTCTCTCAGTCCATGTCGCTTTGCAGCAGCGCCCACTCTGGCTCTCGTCGCTTTTTTTTTCTTCTGGCCCTGGTCCTGCTCCTCGCGCGCTTTGAGACAATGGACAATGGGGACATAAATCTGCGTAATTAGTTGCCGATGCTCCAACGGATCAATGTGCGATCTCCTTTCTCTTCCTTCTGCTTCTACTTGATCGTGCTCGCGCTCGCGCACATTCTGCTTATGCTCCTTATACTTTTGTTCTTGCTCTCGCTGTTGCTTCTACATGAGCTTCCGAGATCGCAAACAAACGACCGTTTGGTTGGTCAGCTCGCTACGTAGGTAGGACGGTTCATCGATATCCCCACCTCGGGTGGGTGACTCCCCCCTTTTTCAGCCTTCCTGTGATTGTATTGCGTTCATCTTCCACCAGCCACCATCAGCCACCGCAGGAGTTACCAAACCCCCTTACGAGATCCCTCTGGTACTCTCAGCACCTTTGGTAGCATTCAATGTCCTCGAATACGACACTCCCTTCATGACTTGGAGGAGGACGCAACTTTGTAGTAAGATGGCGGTCCTAAGACCGCAGCTGTAATCAAAATGTAAGATAAATTTTGTAATTCGTGACATCTATACTTTCGCTTTTCTGTTGATAACAAGATTTAATAGCTTTCGCAATAATTAATTTTTTTTTGAGGACACTCCATACTTTATCGTGATTTTCATAGTTGTTGGCATCTTTTACCCCCGTTTATCTCACATCAGTATATGTATATTTGCTCTCCTCGACCGTTCTTTTTCTGCTCCAAAGACTTTTACCTCTATTGCTTAACCTTCCCAGCTTTGTTTACTGTATTTTACCTCTTGGCATAAAGTCAGTATCCCATGTTTTTATTCACCTTGGGCCCTTACGCGTCAAGGCCCTTATTCAAATTCAGCACTTTTTCTGGTCCTCTATCGTGCGCGGCGTCGATTTTGACAGCTACTCGTAAATCAGTTCTCGCACGGATCTACATGAAGATCGAGTATATCAGAAGAAAAACCACTAAAAGATTCAGCGATCCCTTTCTTAGAAGTGAGAAGAAGACGGAAGGAGAACGAGAAGAGACCAAAAGAGAGAGAGAGAGAAAGAGAGAAAAAAGTTCTAGACATTATCTCGATCCAGATCAGCAAACCCAAAGGCCCCCGTGCTGAAAGGGAGCGACGAGAATTCGGCCCTGACAGTAGATCACACGCTACCTTGATTCTTTTTTTCGATTTTTTGTAAAAGTTCTCCTTAGTACAATCTCTTGGATAGTAAAGTTATGTATTTATTTATTTTTCAATTTAAAAAAAAATTACTTCATTTTTGTTTTTTTTTTCTTTATTATCTTTTCTCTGGTTTTTAAGATTGAATATCTTTAAAGTATGATTTTTTCGTTAACATGACGTGATGTTCAAATAAGATTGGGTCATATTCATACGATTTTGCATTTTCATAGTCGTCCTTTTCTTGAAACTCGAAATATTTGATTAAAACGCATGATGCCAATGACGGAAGAGCTTGCTTCGTAACAACAATGGGGCTCGACCCGGACACTGTCGTCTTTCTCCATCCCATAAAAGACGAAGCATCCAATGTCTTGGTGCGGTGTGCCACCAATGCTTTTGCCCTCCATCGCGTAGAAGCTGTCATCGGAGTGTACGACCACACGGGGGTCGTCGACGCCACGAAAGGCTGATAAATGAACCGATAGCGGTATTGTCACTGTAGCCCATCTGTACCTTTATATCGTCGGTTCGTGCTGCTCATTCTGCTGCGTAATATACCGATGCTTATATCCAACCTGGCAAAACCATCCTCCCACGAGTAGATATATTTCTTCTGCCATTTCTGATTGCAAGAGAAAGCGTGATTGAGAGAGAAGGGTAAGGGGCGGAAGATTCTTAGCGAAGAAATCTCAAATTTCCTCCTCAGTTAGTGGAGCTCGAATAGAAATCGATAATGCGTTATCGGCATAGTTACAATTGCAATCTGCTATGATCTTCTGAGTCACAGCAACGCGTTACACAATATATCTATAATTAATAAATCTTCATGGAGTATTTTCTGTATTTTTAATTTAAATATGTTTCTTTAAAATGTTATAGGTGAGGACGGTGTTGAAGGCACGGGTCCTGGTACAGAATTACAGGCCGAGGAAGAAGACTGTGTTGATGAGGATGGGCCAATCAGTCCAAGCGAGAGAGATTGCCCACCTGCCGTCAAAGAGGACGAAGAAGTGGACTGTATTGACGAGGAGGATGAAGACGCTTCACCAGCCACACCACCGCCGTCTGCGACGTCAACCTTAAATCCCGCCTCTCTCAGAGAAACCGGTCCTCCTGACAGGTAAAAAAAAAATATATATGTATATATATTTGTACATATCTCCACACGCAAACAAACACTCGAATAAATCGTTTGTCGAGATAATTCATTTAAATATTTATACGAATAGTCTCTGAGCTCTGCTTAGCAGCTGCAATATATCAGATTAGATCCTTGAACCACCTAATCGTTGTGATCAACAAAACGAATTTTCACCGCATATTAAAAGAACCAGCACGTATTGCGTTTCGAACATTTCCATGACGCGACATTATAAATTCATAGCTCAAGGCAACTGCTGTACATTTGTTCTGTTACTTTTTTTTTCGAAACGAAGACTGCTACCGACAACACTAAATTATGTTATCACTGGTTTTAAGGGTATGATTTCGAGTTTTTAAATACGATAAGTTTATACTTTTGAAGCTACCGACGTGTTTGGTTGAGCACACAAGAAAAAGAAGCACCGAAGTCAGATAATGCTTTGCGTTGTTTGATAATCAACAAATCTTAGCTCGGTGTGAGTTTACGTCTCTAAGTACACGAAGGTGTGCTCGCGAATCTGTGAGTTTGTTGTAAACGCATCGGAGCTTAGACGCGGCGTAGAAGCACTAAAATACATCAGAGCAAAAAAACGTAACGATACTTGGGTAATAGTAGTGCGTATAGAGTTCTTTGTCGTGTGCGCGGGAATAAATACACAGATCAGACACACCGCTCAGAGTGTAGGCATTCAGTGCGTGCCCCTTGCAGTTTTATTCGAACTATAACTATATATATGCTAACCCCCGTTTGGTTATGCAGGCGTCACACTCGACTAATAGAGATAGGCGCATGGTGTATTTCCTTCTCGTCCTCAGGCGTCCCCACCCCCTCACCGTCAGTTATATACCCTTCCCCCCTTGATTCCGCATCCCCAAAAACTTCCCCTGCATGCGTAGCGGTGGTCCCCTTTCATCTCGCTCGACGCATTCGGCATTCAGTCAGAAGAGTCAGTTACCAGTCGACCGTCGACAGGCTTGGAACTTTACTCCTCGCAAGTGTACATTATGACGTTAATAATTTCGCGCGTAGATTCTGAACGCGTAGCATACGCACATGCACGTTCACCTTGAATGTTGAGTATGAAGCGTTAAATATTCCAAAAAATCACTCGTTGACAAGCCGCACGTGCGTATCTTCTAAAACACATCGATTTTTTAATGATTTATCGTGCCATCTGATCGAATCCTGTATCGATTTAGTCAATGCAGGTATATTTATGTCTGTTTCGATTAGTTAATTTTCATTTAAATTTCATTCACGTGTTTTCATATTGTAATTTGGTTTGTTTGGGCTAAAAAGTTTTAACATATATATTTTTTTAATTTTTTGTAATTTTATTATATTGAAACGACGACTTTTGTAGATATATGTCAGCAATGAAAATTATATTAATTAGGTAATGAGATAGTGCACCATTTATTGATAAATAATTAACAGTAATTAATGTTATTTGAATGTATATTGCGGGACGCTTTTTTTTAAATTCAAGGCGTGAAAGGAATATCAAACAAATTTTGAAACGGGAATGATTAAATGAATTAGAAAAACAATAACTTTTCAGTAGACAATGTTTTATAAAATATTAATATTATGTACAAATGATTATTCATTAATTAATTATGCAAATATCAAACATCAAATAATACATGAGAGTGCTTCCAATTAAATTCTGTTTACCATATACTTATTTTCCGATATTTATTAACTTGATTCGTACGTTTCATTCTGTAATTTTTCAAAATAAACTAATCCATATCTGAGCGTACTCATTATTTAACATTTTTTCTAATAATTGAGATTAATTCCAATTTAGAAAGCGAAAAAATAATTTCAGTTTTTTGAGAATTATATACAAAATAGTTGAATTTTTCTGCTTCAGGGAGCCAATGAGTCCTCGCTGTCCGTCACGCGATTCACGAGGATCATCAGGTCCAGCGGTCGCAAGTCCACCACCTCCGGTTGTCAATCGACGTAGCACGAGTCCAGTCAGTCCAAATAGCATTGTTCCCCTGCCCCTCGGAGCCCACCCACTCTTGCCACCTCACTCAGCAGCTGTCATGGCGGCGTACATTCAGCAAACTCATCAGCGTTTACTTCTTGGCCATTCGCCGTTATCGCATGGTTCGGCATCGCCGCTGGTATCATCCTCATGTTCACCACCTGCCATGACTCCAGGACTGCTCGTTTCACCTGCGAGTGGTGGAGAAATTTCACCGGCAGCTACACCACTTCCAGCAGTACTGGATTTCAGTACAAGAAAAGCTTCGCCTCATGAAGAAGAGGAGGAACAGCATATACTGAATTTGACTAAACCTCCTACACCTTCCTCATCAACGGAGACCAATAACGGACCGCTCGATTTGTCCGTTTCCAGTAGGAAGCGGCCGAGTGTTGAGGATTCACCTCCTCCACCGCCGCGAAAGTCTTCCAGATTAACATCATCAACACCCACGGCCCATCATGAGTCTCCATCTAACCCAACTTCATTTGGACGATCTGTTGTGCCACCCTGGGGAGTATCGTCACCGAATTTACCTCCAGGGATTTCGTACTTTGCTGCCGCAGTAGCGGCGGCTACTAGTCAACAACAACTTTCGCCTAAAAGTGCATCCGGCGTTGTGGATACTCATCAGTTATGGAATGGAAAAATGAAACCTCCAGCTGCTCTCGACAAGCCATATCAGCCGAGCGAAGCCACAAAAGCTTTGGAAAAAATGAGCGAGCTGAGCAAGCTCGGTGGTGAGGAGCTGTACAGATCTTCGTCAGGAGGATCTGGCAGTAGCTCAACGGGTAGCAACCCTACCGGCACATCGGGAAGTCGACACAGTGCCTGGCAATCTCACTGGTTGAACAAAGGTGCCGATCAGGCCAAAGATGTTCTAAAGTGCGTGTGGTGCAAGCAGAGTTTTCCAACCCTTGCTGCGATGACGACACATATGAAAGAAGCGAAACATTGCGGCGTTAATATGCCAGTGCCACCGGCTTCTTCGAGTTTACATTCCCAACAACCGTCTTTGCCATCTATATCACAATCTCAACACCAGCATCAACATCAACATCAGCATCAACATCAGCACCAATCACAAAGTTCAACGGGCAGTAGCAGCAACAATAATGCAACACCAAGTAGCAAACAGAGTCCATCAGAATTGAATCTTCTGATCAAGGAGACGATGCCACTACCGAGAAAATTAGTGCGTGGCCAGGACGTTTGGTTGGGTAAAGGAGCCGAACAAACGAGGCAAATCCTTAAATGCATGTGGTGTGGACAGAGCTTCCGATCTCTAGCGGAAATGACATCACATATGCAACAGACCCAACACTACACGAACATTATATCGCAGGAACAAATTATCTCATGGAAGTCATCGGATGAGAGCAAAGGTGGATCGGGTGGAGGCAGTGGAGGTGCGGGTATCGGAGGTAGTGGTGGAGGCAGTGGAAGCGGAGGTGGTAGTGGTAGTGGTGGTGTGGGAGGAGGTGCAGGTAGTTTGCCGCCAGGAAGTGGCAGTGGCCAGCATGGTGGAAGTACTGGAGGACCTGGTCTAGGTAGTGGAGCTACGAGCAGTCACGTTAGTGCTGTACTAACGTGCAAAGTTTGCGATCAGGCTTTTAGTTCGCTGAAAGAACTTAGTAATCACATGGTGAAAAATTCGCATTACAAAGAGCACATAATGCGATCAATTACGGAAAGTGGTGGACGTCGAAGACAGACACGGGAAAAGAGAAAAAAGTCACTGCCTGTAAGAAAGTTATTGGAACTTGAGCGTGCTCAGAATGAGTTTAAGAATGGGGATGCTAGTTCGGGATTATCGCACAGTCTTGGCAAACACGCCGGTAGAATTACCTGCGAGAAATGCGGCGAAAAAATCGAGACGACGATCTTTGTAGAGCATATTCGGCAGTGTATCGGTGCTGGTGCTGTTGGCGTTAATCAAAGAAATTTTTTAAAGAGCGCGTTAATGTCAAATCATATGCCGCAGGCTCTGCCACCAAGTGAAAGTGGTCGCAAAAGCGTTAATGAAGATGCATCCTCAGTGTCATCAAGGCATCATCGATCACCATCGTCGGCGAGCGATGCGACAACTCCTGGGAAAGACACTCCCACACCTAGTGCCAATGAAGGCACGGGTGGTTCCTCATCGCCATCCGTGTTAAACGCCATTGAGAAGCTTATCGAAAAGAGCTTCGATTCCAGAGTTCGTCATGGTACGCCAGGTCTCCACCATTCTCAGCCAGGAGCACCGATGGGTTCGAGTATTCTCAAAAGATTAGGTATCGATGAAAGTGTCGATTATACAAAGCCTCTTGTCGATCCACAAACCATGAATTTGTTGAGATCCTATCAACAGCATCAGCAACAACATTATAATTCGGCGAGTGCTGCCGCGAGACGAGAACGAAGTGGTAGTGAATCCAGTTCTATATCGGAGCGCGGAAGCAATAGAACTGATGCTATGACACCTGAAAGACGAATGGACCTGTCTATGAGCCACGAGAGGCTTCCGACGTCTCATGGTCATCGTCATCGGGCTACTCCAGATAAACAAGTTTCTTCTGCGCCACCTAGTCGACATCATCCGACTGCAGAAACAGAATCTGGTGATGAGGAGTCTGTGGTTGTGAAAAAAGAACCGAGGGACGAAGATTCCGAGGTACCGGCAGCGAGTGAAGATGAACCTATGCAACAAGAAAGCTCGCCGAGGGAAGTAGTTGTAAAAAACGAAGTTGTTGACGAGCCCAGGGACGACGAAGAGCCGATAAATTATGGTGCTACAAACCATCGACGAAGCAGTCTCCACGAGAGTACAGACGAAGGCCGTGAGGCTGTTTCACCCCATCTCAATCCACCCACACCAAGGCCCGCGAGCCAAGTTGAACAAGTTGCTCGAAGCCCATGCAGAAACAGTACAAGCAGTCCGGCAAGTAGTGATCGTTCGGTGACACCAAGAGGCACACCGGATACAAAAGCGTCCAGTAGTCTCGGTGCCCTGTCTTCCATGTTCGACAATTTATCAGGTGGTGGAGGGAGCTCCGGAGGTATCGCAGATTCTCAGGGTCGTAAAACGAGTAGCCATCCACTAGCAGCTCTTCAAAAGCTGTGCGACAAAACGGAAACGCGTGGTGGTTCGGGAAATTCCAGTGGTGGATCCCGATCTGCCTCGGCCAATGCATCTGCGATCAGCGCTAGTAACACTAGCGGGTCAGGAACGTCGGGCCCAGGGCCTGGATCAACTCCCGGTGCGATATTAGCTTTCAGTTGGGCCTGCAACGATGCCGTTGTTACAGCGGATTCTATAATGAAGTGTGCTTTCTGTGACACACCATTTATATCCAAGGGTGCCTATAGGCATCATCTCTCGAAAATGCATTTCGTAAAAGACGGTGTTATCCCTGATCCTCTGACGATCAGTAGATCTGCGGCAGCAGCAGCAGCCGCTGCAGCCATGTCCCAACCGCCATCTAGTGGTGGTCCAAGCCGCAGCTCAACATCACCACCGAGCTCACAGCGTAATAAGTCCCCACCCGTGCCCCAAGCGAACGGTAGCCCATCACAACCGGCGGCATCGCCTCTCGAAGAGAGCCCTCATTCAAAATTTCTCAAGTATACGGAGTTGGCTAAACAATTGTCCAGCAAGTACGTATAGTCCAAGTCCCGCAAGTAGCGGTGCCATCTGTACATAAGTGTATCTATACTGTGACGCGACTGTGAAAACGACAAACCAAGCGATGGCGTGGTTGGTAGTTATGTTATTATTGATTAATTAATTATTATTATTGCTATAAATAATACTTTAATGGCAGTCCTAGATAACTGAGGGCTACGGACGATAGAGGTGACTTCGTTATACGAATATCCCAGAGATTTTGTCGTTGTCTATAAACGTATTATGAGCGATTGCGAGCGACGACATTTCACAACTTGATTCGACTGTTTTTTCGGCAATTAGCGTCGTTGAGTGCTACATTTAAGAGTTTGCTTAGTTACTTCAGGGATGAGCGATGGGCAAGAGCGCTTTTTTCGTTTTCACGTGTCAGCGCACATTTTATCAGTGCAATTCGAAAAGATTAGTAGCACGATTCATCGTCACACGAAAATATGGTTCGGTAGTCGAGAAGTGAATACATATTCTTAAACGCACTTTCATCATTTCTTTTAAATGTCACTCATTATTTCGTTCTCGAACTCCGGCTCTTAGCACTCTGTAGACGTGTTTTTCCATTACTACTCGAGGAACTTGGTATCGATGGAAAACAAAATGCGGTTCCTTTTTCTCTAAGTGGTATACTCAAAGTGGTATATACACGTGTACGGGATTTTCGAAAAAGCTTGTCCGATTGCCCAAAACACATTTTTTTTTTTGGTGAACAAAAATATCAGGTTCATTTATTATTCAAAAAAATCTCAATATACCGAATGACTTTATTTTACTTTGCATCGAAAAGTTAAAAAAAAAAAAACACATTGCGGTACAGTAAACATCTTGCATTTTTTCTTCTGTTAACCGAAAAAAAAATTCAATGTGCGTGCAATAATTGATTAAACGAACTATGTTATTATTTAAAAAAAAAAAAAGAAAAAAATTCCTGCTCAATGCCGATCGAGTCGGTGCTAATAAATTTATGGATAACTTCTATTGCGCAATGTAGCCAAATAAGTGAGCACGTGTCCAAGTTCCTCGCACTAAATGCGTATCCACTCTGTTCTTCCATGAAAAAAAAAATAAATTTTTTCGTTGTTATCATATAACGGGAGAACGGAATATCGCAAATGACTTTTTTGTTTTCGCCATAAATTTTTCAGTACTTACCTAACCCCCCCATGCACGACCGAACATCACGATTCTTTACGTACGGTAGCACTGTAGAAATCTAAATTTGGGGCAAGGTCGATTTGAAGAAATGAGAAATGCAGACGCGTTTTCGATGCGGGGATGTGTATGCAAGGTATGTATGTGTGTGTATGCGTGTGTGTGTATGGTTATGTGAGCGCGCCATGTTGGAAAGAGCGTTAATTAATTGTGATGCCACCATATCTCGCCGATATTGCTGGGTCACACATGGCTCAGCATGCGGCTAAGTTTGTGATGTTATAATAAATACTTAAGGACTTAAACGTCGATGGGGTGTCCGAGGCGACGGAACGCAAAGTATAAAGGACCGAGAAAAAGCTGGTTGGATAAAAAAAAGAAATATGTTAGAAACAAATACTCATCTACATACCTTTCACATTTTTACACATGCACACATAAACATACGCAGACACACACAGACACACATAAACACACACACACACACTAAAACACATACAAACTCACACACGCCTGTCGTGGAATGTCGACCGTCAGTATGTATGCCTTTAGATTTTAAGGACTAGGTCTTATTATAGGCGCAGGATGTAAGCTAGGCTAGATGGGCAAAAATTGTCCTTGTATAGGCATCTCATTGTTGATATTAACACGAACGGGTGAATTATTAGCAATGAAAAAAAAAAAGGGAAATCCCGATTATCAAAAAATTAAGAGATGAAAGAAAGTAGAGAGAGAAAAAGAGAGAGAGAGAGCGAGAGAAAGAATGAATGAGTGAGAGAGAAATGATGGCATGACGACGTGGCGAATATGAAGAAAATAGTTCCATTATGCCTGGTGCAATATCCTACAAGGTTGATCGTCGAGTTTGTATAGCGACCGTAAAATGAGGAAGCAGCCAATAGTCCAGTCGCAACGAGGACAGAAAAAAAAATACTTTGCGAACACTCATAGCCATCGCCGTTCTATGCATTTTGGTGCAGCAGCGATAACGGGGGCATGCGCGAATGCCCTCGGCAGTACACAGACCGAATATACATACAAAGAAAGAGAGACGCAAACACATACACATATACATACACACACATACACCTGTACATGTACACAGATGGAACGACGTCATCGGGCGTGGATATAGACCGTTGTAAATTTTAATTTGTTCAAACATATTTATTATCTCGCCAAATCCGAGCGAGCCCACGCGTCATTAACGTGTAAAATATTGTCATTATCATTCGAAATGTCGCGAATAATTGTGTATATTAATTGAAAATATTATTATTATTATTACGATTACGATTATTATTATTATTATTATACGATACGGAATGGCGGAAAGAAGGTACAGTGATATTGTGCGAAAATGGGCGCAAGTGCATGATATTGATCGTATAATTGACTGTGAAAGGATGACCGGTGAAAGATATAAACGCGTGAATGAGATGGATTGTTGATGACCGTATATATGAGATAGAAAGGTGATCGAGGCCGACTGATGGGATAGCGGCAACGTACAGCCCCTCCCCAATCGTGGATATGGGGAACGATAGATGAAGAGTTTAAATAATAATAAATAAATAA
>JABMBV010056506.1:0-13698 GCA_018906735.1 Mesochorus sp. PSUC_FEM 10030011
TAATAAATATATGGTAAATTCTTTTCGAAATAGATACATTTTATTCTAAAAGTTACATTTCGTCTGTGTATCTTTTTTTATTTGTTATTTGTATACAATCTTTCACAAAGATTTCATTTGCATCACATTTAAACGCATGTTAAAATCTCAATTTTTTATCTCAATTTATTCAAAATGGGTATGGTAAAAAAATTTGAAAAATTCAGGCCTAAGTTTTTTTAAATATGAAATATATATTCTTCGAATGTTAACAAATTCTGTCATTTTTCGTTATCGTGATGGTATCTCCTTAATGATTATTTGTATGATAACTATTTTGACACCAATTCGTTGACAATAAAAAAAGATTTCGATTGCCGATATTTAAATGGTGTAGTATTCTTTATAATAATGAATTATTCACTATGAGATTACAGTATATAATTGTCAACAAATAATAATTTCATCATTGAATCACTTATAATTCGAAATGACTGTGGATATGCTAGTAGTAGAAACAACGAATGATCAGACGCAGCTCAAAGCTAGCGCGACACAGGAATTCCCATGAAGAAGTTGAACTAACGTTATAGCAAGCGATTAAGCTTCTTGTGGAGCTTTTGCAGTGTGTGCTACTGAGATACAACACTAAAAGAGAAGCGAGGAAAATTTACAGTTCGAGGAAGGAGAACAGGGGAGAGATGGAGAATTACTTGGAGCACGAAGATGAACGTCTTTGGTGTTATATGGCGTCTTCTGAAAATGGCCAAACTTGCTTCCCACAATATGGTAGCGCAATCTCTCGGCTGCGAGAGAGCACAACGCTCCTTTTTGGTCGCAATTGCGGGGATAGAAGTGCGACGCTTTGTCGCCGATGTGTATCGGGAAAGCTTTGGTATGCTGCTGTAAAGATCTTTTAGAAAATATGTATGGGGTGTTCAATTTTCTGAAATTTTTATTTCGGAAGTGAATGGAGAAATAATATAATAAGACAGAACTTTTATTTTAAATGATTTTGTGAACTCTTCCGGTCTAAAATGGAATGAATTTCTGTCGAATTTTTATTTTTTTATAAATAAGAAATTGCGATATGTTTATTGTTAAATATTTGTATGGACAGTATAAATTTCTAGCTGCTTTTGAGAAAACCTCTAGTTTCGCACTATTGTTAAATAAAATATATCATTATAAATGAAAGATATATAATGAGAAATTCATAAATATTTATAACCTAATATGGGTTAAAACAAGATGTAAATTATATTTCACGGATTTTTTGTCGAAGGTTTATTAATTTTGATCAGAATGCCCTGTATATATAGATCTTTAAAGGGAATGAAGATTCCATCGAGCATGTCGTATGGTATGAGAGCGCAAGAGAGAAAGAAATAGGGAGAAAGAGAGATGGTAATCCACGATGGAAACCACGAAAGACAACTTTGGGGAAATCTACGGAAGCAATGGAAAATAGAAGAATGAAGAGAGAGAAGAAGAGGGAGAAAGAGAAAGGATTAACTTTAGGAATTGTAATTGGAATTTCCCCTCTCGCTCGGTTTACTTTGAGTCTTTTGCCTCGCCCATAATTCTTTCGATCTTAAATAAACCAACATTTCTTAAGAACTTTTTCTTTTATAATCTTTTGATCTATAATAAAAAACTTTATTAAAATACATGAAATATTTAGGCTTTCAAGTTATAAGTTTTTTCTATTTTCTTTAGAGCAATTTATAAAAAATAGGGTTATGCTTGATTCAAATACTTTTTTCTTTAATGGCATTTTTATAATAATAATAAGAAATTTTTAAAAGTATTATAGATTATTATACCTATAGGATCATAATGAATATGTAATAAATATAAAAAAATGTAATGGATATGATGGGATAGTTTATGATCAATTACCAAGTAGAGATGCGCCAAATGGCTGGTCAGAAGAGCATAGACACCTGCCGATGCCCCGACAAGATGCAGACTCGGGTGAAGAAGAGAGGCGCCCAGCGCACCGCAGACACCACCACCGAGATAAATTGTAGCTACCCCAAGCCTTCCTTGTTCAACCTGAAATTATATTACAGTGAACAGAATTGAAATTAAAGAAATGAAAGTTTCTAAAAATGAGCTAGGTAGAGTTGAGATCGCCAGCTAATCAGAGTTGACCTAAATAAAAGGTCACAATTAACCCTCGTACTGTTACGATTGTTATCAGAACATTGTCTCGAATAGCTATACTGAAATTATACGATTTTCACTCAAGTTGACAAAGTTGAGAGCTGACATATTTTAAATTGACACAATCTTAATGTCATAGAAAAAAAAACTCTTGTCTCGTATCCAAAATGAAATAATATTCAATTGTGTAAAAATCGAGATCAACATATTAAAAAAATTCAGAATTTCAGTTAAATTCTGAATTGTAATTGATATCTCATGGACGAAACTCGATTGATCGCTTGAACGAGAATGCTTCTTCGAGTTGTCTTTGCGATGATAGGATTAATCGGCATTAGTAAGTTATATGGGGGTTCTCTTCAATCATCGTTTTTTTCTTATTCGCACTCATTTGTTCACTTTGTTAGAACCAAGATCGTTCAGCTCCATTATTGATTACACCAATTTCCAGTGACTCGTTTAACCCTTGTACGTGGTTGTCTCTTTGTAGCCTCTTCCCTTTGTTTTACTGCTAACGGTCAGTGGAATCGTTTGGGGTTTTTCTTCGAGAACAACCCTTTAGTACAATTACCTGACCAATTTCAAGCACGATACATCAGCCGAAAGGGAATTCTGGCCAATCTAAATTATATGCAAATTAAACCTATGGGGCATTTCTTTCCATTCTCCCTGAAATCGATGTTCGGCAGTTTTTTTTTCGTAACTCTATAATACTTCGATACATTTTCCAACAAAATTAGTAACTTTTATTTGTTTTTTTTTAATTTTTTTTATTTCGAAGATTTAATCACTTTTGGCTCATGAATATTACAAAAATGTATGTTGGGTTGATATTTTTTACTTTGTGAAACAGAGAAATACAAAATGAGATAAATATTTTTCCATGTGCTAAAGTATCGATTTTTTTATTTTTAATTATGTTAATTTTTAGTGGTTTTATGTTTTTAAAAATCGACCTATAAATATGTTGAATTTCTATTTTCATGCATTTCTACTTCGAGGAAAAGCCCCGAAGGCGACAGAACATTTTCTCAACAGAATATTAATAATCGATTACTTACCTCAAGCGGAGTAGCTAGGACGAGTTGAATAACAACGTTCAGTGCAAGATGAAGTGCATCCGAGTGCAGAAGCATGTACGAAGCAAATCTCCACCCTTGAATTCTCCTTCGGGGGTGATAATCCAACCATTCCTTCATTGCTCTGTCACCCAGCAAGTGGATGCTTATCTGTAATTTTTTCACTCATTAAAATGTATTTAAATTCAAGATTAATCATATTATTAAATAAGAACAAAGTAACTATTTATCGTTCCTATAAAAAATGGAAACCATCTTATCAGTAATAAGCTTAAAATTTTCAAACTTAATGTAGAATGAAAATTATTATTCAGAGCTTCGTTTTGTTATACAATTATTGAGCTTCCTGAGCTTTTTATTTTTTAATGTAAGCAACATGCAAAAACATTTCTGCTTGATGGATATAGTATATATATTCTTCTTTTGTTCAATGTGGAGATGTTTGAAGAACAAAGATGCTATGTTTGAATATTAATTTTGATATACTACTCGACTATATACTTGAGATTACTGTTCACTGTGAATAGACATATAAATATATTTGTGGCTCGAAAGAATTCTTCAGTGCTTCAATATAATTTATTCAAGGTAAGCTTAGTCAAGAGGGTAAATCATTTTTCTACTTTTATCTTCATCTTTGAATTTGTGCTTTTCCTATATAAATGTATAGAGCGAACTTTATAATACGTACATCTAAAATAAAATTAAAGATCTTAGAAATATTTTATCATTTGTACTAAATTTGTTAAATAATACAAAAATGGTTTTTTTTAATTGTGATTTCTTCCATAATTTCATTTACTTTTTTTTTTATTAATTACTCGTATGAACAAAAGAAAATCAGTCGAGTCTGGTCGATTTGGGGTAGAATGCCTCGTATATAAGTTATGAATAATTCTATAGCCTTGGTGGAAAATATTTGAAGTGTAAGCCAGCGTAGAACAACGACACGCCTGTTGGTTTGCAACGAGGGAGATTCGTTTTCTCTTCATCTCCTTATTTCTCTTTCTCTTTCTCGTCTCTTCACCCGGTCTTGATCCTGAAACGAGCAAAGAGACCCCGGAGAGCAGAAAGACTCGCTAATTAATTTAATTCAAAGAATGAATCGGTTCGGTTCACCCGTGTCTTCCGAGCGAACAAAAGGAACATTTTTGCCGAAGGTAGCACTGTAGTGCGTTCACGCGACACTCGTGGCCTACGAGTATACTGTACAGATCGTGGAAGAGCTTAATTGAGAGGTAAAAGACAAAGATGAACGGAGAGATTGTGGAAAACTAAGAACAGTTTTGAAAAGGAAATTCTTGTCATACCAGATGTAAATAGTTATTTTTTGGCGATCTGAGCTTTAAAAAATTATAATTATATAAAGTTAAATAAAAACGAAGAGTTTTCTGTTACACAACCATTTTTTTCTTCAATTACTAAATAACATCAATATAGAAACATAAAATTAGTGATACGAATAATGATGATAACACATTTTATTGTGATAGTTATAATTTAATTATTTAATAGTTATATAACTAAGATCTTGATAATAATCTCGAATTTATGGAAAATTGAAATTTTTGCCTCTCAAAACTCATTATATTGAAAAAAATGAAGGTAATGGGATAAAAACAAGTTTTAAGAGTTAGAAGGGTCGAAGATGGAATTGGAGGAGAATTTTTCTACGAGTATAAAGAACTTTTCTTCCTTATGGGTCTTTTTTCTGTTTAAGGATTTGCCGGATATCCAAGATTTGGGAAAAAAAAATACTTTGAGGGCGTTCCTTTTGCAATACTCTCGTTCTCTTTCCCCATTTCTTTCGTCGTTTTCTGCAACTCTCGTCAACTCAAGTCCCTCATTATTCAAATATAAAAACATTTTTTCTTACCAAAGCAGAGTTAGGTTATGGACCAATTTTTTTTTTTCTCCAGAGTTATGGTGCATGTATAGGGTATTAGTTGGTGGGCACGGGGGAGATGAGAAAACAACGAGTTTACGAGTGGTGCAGTGGAGGGAGATGAGACTTCTTTAATATAACACCCACTGACGCAAAATTCACACTCATACAAATAAATAGATACATAGCTATGGATATATATGTGTATATGAAAAATATATAAAAGCTTATGTATACGGGGTCCATGTACTTTTGTATACCCGTCTGTGATACTTCGCGTGCATGTACTTATGGGAACCACAGGGAGTAATACTTAACGAGTTTATGTTGTTTTGTTGCAAAGTAGCTAAACAAGGGAGAGCGGGTGAACGAGAACAAGGGTTGTCATTCATTTAATCTTATTGTTTGTGGCAAAAAACTGGCACACGGAATTTTTTTTCAGCATCCTATTTCATGTTTTTATTTTATTTTTTCTTTTATTTACACAAAAAGAAAATATCTTAAAATTATTATAATACCATACTGTAAAATCTGAGAAATTTTCGTGAGAAACATCGTAACTTTTTACAAATAAAAATTTTTTTTCTAAATAAAAAAAAATTGATTTAAGCCTATAAATGTCATATGGTTAAAAATCTTTTTACGTTTGCAAAATATGGATATGAAATTTGAAATAAAAAATAGTCTAAGATATAGTTTCATCAAATTTGAACAGCATCATTTTACGATTTTCAGTTTCATATATGGAATTTACAAATTTTCAGTGAAGAATTTTACCACAGAATTTCACTTCAGAAAAAAATACTAATTTCGCTTCAGTTGAAATGTTTCAGGAATTTTTTTAAGCACATAACAATTATTTGTACTTATTTGATCTGTATAGAAGTCTCGCAACATACACGTAATTTAAATATTACCGAAGAGGATGAGCCAGGAAAAAAATCAATGTTGGACGCACGCACCATGCTTATATGTATGTATATAAAAGCCCTTATAACTTTCCCCTCTCCCTCGTATATTTCCACGACCGTTAGCCGCGCATAATACAGTATGAAAACTCGTTGAAACGCGAAGAGGTCGAGGACTCGAGCATCCCGGGTGCAATTCTCCCAGACGAACGTGTATATATATATATGCGGTGGGGGATATATGAGAGAAGCAGTGGAAAGCGCACAGAGGCGAAATGCCGCACGACTCCTGTTCATTTTAGTACGAAGCCGCGAATCATTACCGTAGAACTCGATGAAATTCATTATTCGAGCGGTATGTGGCATTATAAATATATATATCAAATCCTATGTGTATATGAGCTAATCCAAGTAACAACAGAATTTTTTTTTCTTTTTCTCGTAGTCAAATCATAGATTTTGTATGGTGGATTATAATGAGCCTTCTTTGTCTCATTATAATTTTCTGTACATATATAGTTTCGTTCTCGATGATACGTTCATTTAAAGAAAAAAAAAAAGTTAAAAAATGTCTAATACAATGAAAAAAAGAAGCACTCCATTGTGTCCATAGAGTTTGAAATGAAAGATATTTTAGAAGCTTGGCTTTTTTTCTGTGGAGTAAAGTTACATGGAATGGCTTATATACATTTATAAATACATGACATGAGGTGGTTTTGATTCAACTAAAAAAGAGAGAGACAGAGAGAGGAAGAGAGAAGAGAGGGAGGCAGCAAACCACCTGCTCTGTGCACACAATCCAAAGCAGGGTGTTAATGAGGATTGAAGAGTAGTTCGTGTGCGCGTGGACCATGGATTCATGAAACGTAGGGGTGAGTTTGACTACAACGGGGACTATAAATAATATTACCTATGTACACATACTCTGTAACCCTCCCGGTGACGATATTAACGTTCCTCGACACCAACGGCCATTTCGTGCCATAGTGTGTTCTAATTCTATACATCACCCGGCCATATACGCTTTCTATTTTCACTGTCGACGCCGGTGCACTCGAAAATGATCGAACCACACGATACCTTCAAAATTTACGAATATATTTAATCAAATTTTAATTGTAAATTTCGTCACATATCGATACAGGTTGTATCGACGAACACGAAGATATATTGCGACGCGGCTGAAATTTATAATTCCATCGGCATATTTTTTTCAAAGTTGATGACATTCAGCTCGAATTAATCATTCTCTTTTTGCTGAAATATAATATATCTATCAAAAATGTCGATAACGAGATTTTTCCATTGAGTTTCAGCTGCAATGTAGCAAAAATGCTACCCTTGATCAGTTAGATAATAAAGTTTTTATTTAAATTAAATGTTTTAAGAATTTTTCCAAATGTTATCGAACTTTGGGCTTTGACTCTATAACCTTTTGAGCTCTACTTGAGGCATTAAAAAATAAAAAACTTTTTCGTAATATTCATTTTTAAATTTGGATAGTTTTTATAATGTCTGCATAAGGAGCTTTATTCATACTCGAAAGTTTCGAAGCAAGCCATGGGCGAGCTTCAATATTAATTTTCAAAAAGATTTTTCTCGTTTCAGTGCTTATTCAAGTCTATTGACATAAAAAATGTTTCACTGATTACCTCGTTGTGTTTCCCAACAAAAGCTTGAAAATTACCTGGTGAAACGTTGAAAATGTAAAACTCGTACTATTTACTGTACCATATATATTTGCATAATATGCAAAGTCCTATATTATCGTATATGTGAAAACTACAGTGAAGACTTACTGCGATAATGCAGTAAATACGAATAGTGTACGGGGGAAAATACAGTTCTGGCAGTAACGCTCTGTAACTTATACACATACACATATTATATAGAGCAGTGTACGATGGAACAAATAAGAACTGGCGTTACTCGCAGCCACGCTTCCGAGGACATAACATCTATTTCCGGTGTGGTCTGGAGAAGCTTTCCGTAGAAAATAACAGAATCGAGTAGACAGTGCCGTTTCTGGTGTAAGGGGAAGAAGGAGAAAGAGCTAAAGCTTGCGTGCAACGGGAAAGCTACCGCATCTTTTGATATGAGGTATTCCACATCGTTTTTTTTTCAAAATTTTCTCGGTTGTTGTTATTATTATTTTTTTTTTAAATTTAGTAGGTGATTCTTTTATTCGACCTTCTATATAACGTAGTGAATTTAATTTTTTTCAATTTCTATCTTAAATCTGGTTTTCGAGATGCTTATATAGCTACTGCAGAAACTAAGAATATTTTTTTATAAGTTTTATTACATATGATTTCGTATTAAAAGTTTCTATTGAAACTACTTTTAGATGAAAACTTAATAAAAAAAAATGGATGTAAAAAAAAATAAACATCAACGCTCGTTCTATTACGAGGAATTGGATTAAAAATCAGCTGCGGAAATCGAAAAATCGTTGGTTGAACGTTTCACGAGAATAGCGAGAAATACGTCATGTATATATGATGATGATGAGTGAAAAACGCGCGAAGATCGAGCATTAGAGCGAAGCGAAAGATGCACACGGTCGTCGGAGTTTGTGGTTTGGCCCGTACCAGCAGAGTATACCAAGTGCAAGAAAATATCTGTAGAAGTGGAGGCAGATGGAACGCAGAAGCGCGAGAGACTCTCACACTATAAGCTTTCGTACAAGCCTCTCGCTGAGGCCATTTCGCAACCTTTTTTTTTTCTCTCTTTACCACTGTCATATCTCTCGCGCCAAGGTATATTCCAGTCCAAATTTTTTACTCGGCGTATACCCAGACAAAAGTTCCAATGTTTCTAATCTTTTATCATTGTATTCATTTTTTTTTTATTGTTCTGGATGTGGTCTTTTCACTCTTTTGTTCATTCTATTATGGCAGGACTGCCGGGGAAGTTTGTTCCATGCAGTGTGTTATATCTACATGTGTATATGTGTATAATTTTATTTATCTCCGACCGCATAACGAGGGTGTGCTCCTCTATTCAATTTACTCTATTTCTGGACAGTTGTTATTTACTAGATAGCGAAAGGAGAGCGGCTAGAGAAGTGGTGAAATTTATTTCACTGACCAGAAAAGGAAGCTTTGTTTCGATAAAAAATGTTTAGTTTCTAATGTCATGCTTAAAATATTTATAAACATCGAAAAAACTTGTTAAGAAAAAAATATATAGTAAATGCTTTGCACAAATAAACCATTTAATAATGATTAATATTGAAGTTTTTAAACGTTAGTCTATGTTCGAGCATTTATAAAATAACTCAGTTTTTGATTAAATGAAATTTAATAAAAAAAAACATAATCTGTGAGAATATACTCGCATACAATAATATACGCTACACAGTACAGCATTAAATTATAATTGAGGTGGTTGACGTTTAATCGATACGTCTTAAGAATCGATATTTGTATCCTTGAACCGATCATTAAAAATCAATAATTAAAGGCTCTCTATATATATATTTTTCTTTTTATACCGCATGATTGCATAGTAATATAGATGGCACTCTAATGCTTCCATAATCCGTACGTCACTTCCGGTTTATTGCACCGAGATATGCCCATGTAAGCTTTTCCAAAGACGTTTCACGTCAAAATATAGAACACGGATAGTTCAAATGCAGTTGTTCATCGGATGACAAAAAAAGTTTTATTAGGATTCAAGTTATCGATAAATGTTTGGCTTTATGGTTTACTTTTCCGATTTAATTTAAGCAAGTGAGTAATTCATCAAATAGAATTATAAATTATGGACCCTATTTCGAAATATTATTTGGTTTGTTGATTCAGGATGTGGGAAACTTCAAACAATCGCAAATCATGCAAATCACCCTAATCATAATTACTTACTAGGTATAATGCAAAACTCGAATCTTCATCCTACCCATACTACGATTGTTCCACATTACTGGATTCTCTTGTTTTCTTCATCGTATACTCTACTCTACTCTCATGCTTTCCGGCCTTCCGCTTGTCGACCCACAACATCTATTTCCGGCTTTCTTTCTCTCTCTCTCTCTCTCTCTCTCTCTCTCTCTCTCTCTCTCTCTCTCTCTCTTTGGATAATGTTCCTGCACAAATCTACCTGGTTTCTTTGTACTTTACCAGCCACAACGAGAACATGGATCCGGATGTGTTGGAAACCCGGTCTACTTTTTTTTTCTCTTTGTAAACTGCAAACAGGACGCGTGGATAATATAGCGTGTAAATAGGAGTACGCTTTTGGAGCCACTTAATGACCCACGAGGTACGTCCCAGTTGAAAAAAACATTCGGCCTGATTGATGAGCCAAAAAAAGCCTTTTGCAGAATTGAATTGATAGAATTTTTTGCCATTTTAGTAGCAAATGATAAGAAGTCATGCAACGTCTTTTTTATGCACTAGTAGATATCATTGCAAACATAAATTGGATGATAGAAAATGGAAAAAAATTTAAGTAGTATCAAAGTATTTTTTTTTTATTTCAAATGCAAATGTAATCCTTCTCAACGAAAGAAATGCTTTTTATTTTGTAATTTTCAAAAGCATCCAAAATTATTTCATCTATATAATAATTAAAACAGATTGAAGTAGTTTAGATAGAAAATAGATCTAACCTCGATAATACTGATGCAAATCATGAGGTATGGAGGTCGTATCCGAAACTTTGGTTTCCTCGGTGGCAGTGGATATCTCGGTGTTGGTCTCGGTGTTAACGTCAATTCGTCATCTCTGATTTTTCTAAATACGTGTTTAGTTTCGCTACCAGGTGAGTCTGGTGTTTCCGGATAATTTTCATCATCAAGACGCCGCTCCGTTGTCGTGGAAGTTGTTGAGATTGTCGACAAGGTGGGCGATGTTACGAGCAATGCCGCTTCGACGTCCATTTTGTTTACCAACGTCTCTCCTGAAACAAGACAAACGAACAAAAATCTCATTAAACCTTTTAAATGTAATACTTTTCAACAGTTCACCATTTTTATTATTTTACGTAAAATAAATGGTTATCCGTAAACCGTTTACCGCATTTATATTATTGAATAATTCGAGTGGTTTATTTATATATGAAATATTTTTAAACGAATTAATGGCTGTACTGGTAAAAAAAAATCAGTGTAATAATTCAATCCCGTTGATTTCTATGGAATAGTTTAAAAAATTCAGAGACAATGAGATTGAACAATGGTAGACTTCAAGAGAGCAGTTTGAGGAGTTTGTGTTCTGAACCACCATCAGAGGGCTTTGAGATTTGGGACACACCTCTTCGGCTTTCTCTCTCTCTCTCTCTCTCACTGCTTTTGTTGGCTATCCACAATTGGCTCCATTCTCTACACCACCTCGAAGCAGACTCCTGGAGAACGTGGTGCCATCTCACGAGCCTATTGTTGAGAATTTATTTCTGGACTGAGCACGGACGATTTGTGGTGTAAGCTTGATTTAGGACGATAGAACATGAATCATACCGGATAGTTGATTTTACACCTGATGCACCTTTGCATATCGGTCAGAGGGCATTTTTGTTTTTGAAACAAATCTTTTCGAAATGTATATTTGTATCGTTATTTTGAATTTGAAAAACTCTGAAAAGACATTTTAAGTTTCAATGCTCATTCATAACTAAAGATCACTCATAATTCTTAATGCATTCGTTTCTAAAAAAAAAATCTAAAAATAAACTACTTCTTTGAGAGAATAGGATTTCCGCTTCAATGTGTGCATAATAATGTTCTGAAAGTTGTTGATTCCTAGAGTAAATAATCCATATATCCAGATTGTACTATCAATCAGTATGATGGAGTATAACTCGACCTGGTCAACAGCTGTACTGGTGTTCCAAATACACTATTTTACCTGTTCTCTCTTGTAATTAACATAATGCGGGTCCTCGGGGTACACAAATCAAGCCCCCTCGTATATAAACACTATCGAGCGATTCAAAACAAGTCACGCGCAGGAAATTGTTAACTCTTGGATGACCAGTGAAGTCAACCGATATCCAATTTAGAGGTAATCAACCATATTTTTTGGTAAGCATTTTTCTTTATGTTCATTCACTTTTGTATTGATTTGATATGCACAAATTATTTAGTCTGATTCTCATTACTTTAATTTTCGTTATTGAAAAGAAACTTTCCATAGAAACTCCACTGGCCTTTATCTGTGGCCTATAACCACGAAGGATATAACACAAAAGCTAAAATTTACTCAGTCTACCACGAATTCTGGACCACTCTGTATACGTGTATGTGTATGTATATATATGTAGATATACTATATAGATATAAAGGTGCATAGAGGTGAACTAGATCGAGACTGAGGGAGCGAACCGCGCGGTACTCGCGTGGTGTCGGCTGGGATCACGAATGCCGATGTTCCCGCAGCATCGTAATTGGAGGGCCAAAGGGTCAGCTCTCGGATTTTCGTGGAACTGCCAAAGCTCCCCCATCTGTCCTGTCGAAGGGGATTTTCGCCTCTGTCACGTTATTGCGCTAACGGTAACCGCGTGAACGTGTGCGGCCTATGCTAGCAGAATACCACTACAGCATCCACTTTCATTTGTCTTTCTTTCTCTCTTTCTCTCTGAAGTATCTAGCGTCTGTACGAGTACCTAATTAATTGATTAGTTAAACTAATTGAAATTTCAAGTACCTGCAAACATTTACTTTCAATTTAAGAGAAAAATCAACTTGTATTTTTGATCCAAAAGAACGAGTCAACTTAAAAATTGAACCAGGGAAATTTCTATTCTATTTACTTATTTGGTATGATACTGCGGACGAACGAAGAAGCCAATTTTCACAAAACTCTGTCTAAGCGTCCCTCTCAACACTTCATTTATAAATCATGATAAAATAAAGTTTTTTGCCCCAAAAATGGCAATTTTGTGCAGATGAAAAAACGGCACAAAATATTTCATTTTCGTGTAAATTATCAGCTAAAAAAGAAAAAAAAAAACTACCAGTTCTAATATTAAATTAAAATTTGTGGCAATTTTTATAAAGATCGATGCGTATCAGCATTTTTTTTTATTACATCATGTTCACAAAAAGTTTTAAAATAAATTTGAACGAGTTAGTAATTTACGCTTTTTTTACTGCTTAATATTTTTCCCGTCTGAATCGTTACATATTAATGCTTTACAAATCAATACGGCAAAAAAAATGCATCATCAATTTATTACTGCTATTCAAATTCACATTTTCTTTTCATTCAGTTATCGAGGTAATCGGCACGTGTTCAAGAAGTCGAAAGACCTATCGTTACTTCAACGTGGCAGCTTTAAGTAGGTACGGCCCGTATTTAGTCAGCCAACGACAAGAATTCATTGTTTCTTTTTTTCGTCTTCTCTTTTCTCTTTCTCTGTCATATTCTTGATTTTCCTCTTTTTCTTTTATTCTATTTCTCACGTAGCTTCAAGTAGAAAAAGGAAGAAAAAAATAAAATTCAGAATAGCTGATGCTAAAGTCCGAGGGGCTGGGAGGTCGTAAACAAAACGCAAGGTAGAATGATAAGTAGAGAGGGCGGGTTAGGATCGTTTGTACAAACAAACCTAAGAAAATATTGAATTTGAGCCCTTGATTTGAGGATTCACTCATATATATGCGATCGTTGGACAAAATGAGATATCCGTAGTGTAAAATGATAAATCTATTTACAGTTATTATATTAAAAATTTTAAA
>JABMBV010056617.1:0-13689 GCA_018906735.1 Mesochorus sp. PSUC_FEM 10030011
AATATATATAAAGTTTGTATGTATATATACATATGTATACGTATATGTATATATACATAAATATTGATCGGTTTATTTATATCAAAAACACATCGACAACGAACGAGACAATATAACATCCAACGAGCGAGCCACTATATGGTCACAGCTTTTGTAAAAGAGCGATGGGGTTTCATTGAGTGACTTTTTCGTCGCTGGCTAAGGATTGGGATGGAATCGACGCATCAATACGAGCAGATATGGACGGTTCGCCTGGTGACATTACGCAGATTTAGTTACGTGTATCACAACATTTTGTGGGTTAGACAAAGATAGAGAGAAAAGAGAAAGTTAATGGAATGTAAAGAAATGGAAACTGACGGATCACTGTTTTTTTTTTGTTAGGCAAAATAATCAAGTTTTTTTTATAGGATTTGGGGTAATGCAGATACAATTTTTTCTCTTTGTTTTTATACGTCTTACGAGTCGTTTGAGGAAAAGGGAAGCCAGCGTGCGACATAATGGATTTTGGAAGATGGATGATGGCCTGTTCGGCCGACGAGGGGTCCAAGAACTATTATGCGAGCAGCAATTAAAATAGAGGTGTTGCATCAAACTGTGCTGGCCAAATGAGGCTGCGGTGATGGCGTGTGACGAGGGATTAGATTTCACTTTGTTTTTTTTTTTGGTACTCGTGAAATACGTTTCGTTTGTTCGTCATTTTTTTTTCTTTCGTTTCCGTGTTATTTTCGTTTGTTAAGTTCGTTCGTTCGTAGGTTTGTTCGTAAGTTCATTTGTTCCGTTGTTTGTTCGTTTGTCTGATCGGCCAACCCTCGGTGTCAGTTTGGATCGCGCGCGCCCGCAGAATGATAATGAAGTAGAAGAAGAACGGAAGGTATCTTGGAATGGAAGCTAGCTATCTCCTGGAAGTCGAAGTTACCTTCAGTAGTCACCACCGGTGCCTCCTACTTCCAGAAGATGGCACAGGCGCTCCCGTCGTCCATCATGCACTCTGGAATACAGAACAGAAACAAAGATGGTTTTGCGGGCCCAAGTAACCAATGGTGGTCGTCATTCATCGATCTTTTCCTTCTTGCAAACCCAATAAATTATTCATTTCAATTATCTCAATTCATCAGTTTCAATGATTTCGATATAATGATGAAAAAAAGTATAAAGTTGACACGTTATACATACATTATTTCTTAGATCTATAAACTACAGCGGTCCCTACATCTTTATCAGTCATTTTTCTCAAGTCCGTTGGAGAAATGATATGACACTGAATTCCTGCTGATGATCCTTCCTTCGCATACGCGTAATAAGTAATTCGGAGGAGTTACATATAGAGCTGCAAAGGGTCGTGAAACATAGACGATGATCCTGAGGGGCGAAGGTGGCGATGATACGAAAGATCGTGGGATTGACGGGGTACTCTCTGAAAGTAGGGAAGAGGTGGGGAATTTGTATAAGTCGGACAGACTGGCTCATTCGGAGACGAGATGGCGCTCTTGCGTAAAACCTTCCTCTCAGCCAAGGCTCTGGGGCACATTTAAGGATTTGTCTCGGGAAATTAGATTCTCGCCTGACTTGCAGCATCGTTGCGGCCCCTTCTCACTTTCCCATACTCCAAAACGTGTCATCGAAAGCCTCGACTGTCATTGTACGTATGTATGAACTTGTCCCTAAGGCAGAAAACGAATGGTAGTAGCAGTAATCGAAGCTGTAGTCCTGGTAGTGAGCAGGCAGGTCTGACTTTTTAGCCCTAGTGGACCCTTTTCATCGTGGAATCTCTACCATTCTCCATTGTCCTCGTTGAGATGTCGTCGTCGTCGTCGTCGTCATCGAGACAGCTTCAGCAATTGGTCCTTTGTCGCCCGAGCAGAGCGTTAACGCGTATGAGACCCTTTAAGCCCTCTTCATTCTCGACCATGCGATTTTCTCTAGCTATGTAGCTCGCTTCGTACACGTAATCGCAACTACACCACCTTCACATACCTATCCGACATCCGACCCTCCGGAAATCGTTTGGCGAAAATCTTTTTCGTACTTGTAGCTGACGCTCGCAGCCCTCTCTTGCCACTACTTCCCCAAATAGCTTTTTGGACCTTGCTGGGGGTTTCTGGCTGTCCTTAGTTTTTTTTTTTACTTTATCAAGTTGATTCCTGTTGCTAGTACTGAGGTGATGGTAGAGCTGCTACTGCTGCTGTTGAGCTGAGTTAAGAAGTTTATTTGATCGAAGTTCAGAATGGTCCCAGGAGCAAACTAGTTTCACACCCAAGCTATATTACATTTTTTTTTCTTGTTCGTGCTTGTGTGTCTCTGACGTGAATATTATACGTGACGGAAATGAGAGTTATGTGGATGACTTTCTTGCCTGACCCGGAGGGACTAACTCGTGTAGACGCTTCTTCGCGTATGGCCATTTAAAATGTCGGGACGGAAAGAAAAATTAACCCTCGGGAAATTATCTTAACCGAGAGCGAGAGACCATGTGCGATACTTTGGCGCTGGTTTTGTAGAAGATCAACATTATAAAAAACAAACTTATAAACGACTTGACGCGAGGTTTAAAAATATTATGAGGATATTTGCCGGCGAGGAAACAAAGTTACATTGTTTTCTAATTTTTTTTTCTAGGTATTTTTACCATTTATTTTTCAAAATCGATAGGAATGAAAAAAAAAAAAATATTGTGAAGGCTCTAGTTCTTCTCCATTGAACTCTGAGTGTATCAATTCATTCACGTGATCATTGTAAATTCAGTCTCTATTTTCTTTTTCTTTCGTTTAAAGGTTTTTCGTTGTACTGGATCAGTCGTAGGGGCAACGAATCTTAAACGATATCACGATGTCTCGGGATCACGTTTATCTAAGGAAAGGTTAAAGGAAACGAGATTCGTGTGAGGGAGAAGGAGAAAGAGAGAGATGGTTAAGACTCGAAGTGAGCGAGTGGGAGTGGAGAGAGTGATGCCAGTGGGGAACAAGGTGATTCGCTAAGGGATCGAAACTTATCTACTTGCTCAACTAGCGCTGGTATAGCTTTCTCGCTCGCCTTATCCACTCGAAGTAACTTGCCTTGAGTTCGTCCAAGTTTCTCCTCACATCTGTGTCTGTCTCGTATCTTCTTCTGTTAAGTTCTCTGACTTGCACTTGTCCGCGATCTGGAGTAATGTGGATTTCCGAAACGCGTTCTTGAGACTGGACGATATATTATATAACACCGGAAGAACTACTGGTTTTATCCGTTTTGGCTATATAAATGGTGATTTTAGCTGGATATCGACTGAGAGAGTGGAATCAATGAAACGAAAGAAAGATGAAATTTCTCTTCAACATTGAGCATTAATGTCTCTCGATTTGACACCATTCTGTTATGGAAAACCAGTAAATCAAAACATTTTATTGAGTGACGTGGTGGAATAAGAATTTATATTTGGCGAATGAAAAGAGGGTGTAAGTCGAAGATAATGGTCCAAGAAGATTCGGACTGTCTGTCAAGATTAAATAAAGCTTCTTGGAATTTGGGTGCGTATCCGTAGCATTGCATTCATCGTGTGATTTATGATGAATCTCTAGTCCTATAACCCATCAAATAAGACACGTCATTTCCATGCATAATTTCGTAAAGTCAAGCCAATATCTTATTTCTAGTATAAACTACTTAATAATATTTTTTTTGGGTTATTTAAGCTAATAACAATGTGGCTTTATTAGAATGGTTATCGATAATTGAAGAAAAGTCGAGAACAAAAAAATGTAATACTCAAAATTAAACCAGGAGTAGAAATGAGAAAATGGCAGGAAAATTCAAAATTAGATAGCATTCCAAATAAAAGATTACCCGTAACGAATTACAATTAAAACTTGACACATCCTTTGTATTTGCTAATGAGATATTACGCTGAGCTGGGTACTAAAATGACGTTAAGTGACGTTGGCCTTGTCGGAAGCAGCAGTCCAACTTCTACTTGCATTTTCAAGACCTGCCCCTGGTAGATCTATGAATGACGTAATTAAGCCCAGCTTGACGGGCTTCTCTGAAATAGTTTGGCCATTAATAGAACCTTAAGACGAGAGATAGTAAACGCAAAGCTATGAAAATGCCTACTGAGCGGTATTCACATTCGTGATCATCTCATGTGGTTCTGGAAAAATGACAATACACTTGCCAATATCATCGCAATGAAAAAGTCTATGAAGGATACTGAAATGCCCGAGTAAATTCGTCCGGTTTTCAATCTAAAGTGTCGACTATAAATCAGCTGATTTCCAGGCAGTTTGCATCAGCGCTCTCCCCTCCTTTTGGACACGTCTTTCCGCAGCGGATCAGTTGTCTTCTGGTGTGTCGCGCACCCTATGGACGGAATCTAGCTGACGGCAAAGTTCAGTGACCTCTGATTGAACCTAGTCGCCACATATACGAATTCACTAGAGAATCTCCATAGATATACGAGTCCGTAGGCAGAAGCTGAGAGGAAGTGAGGTTACAGGGGGTTCAGATTCCGTCGACGTCGAGGCTCCCTGGATCACTCCACCCGCATCCGCGTCAAGGCAAGGCTTTGTAGGGGCTACGTCGAGGCAGGCGACCGGAGATTACAATGGCATCTCCTCCAGATTAGCATATGAATTAGGATCCCATCCTTGCATCGCTAGCCATACTACTAGTACACTAGCTCCTGCTCCTGCTGCTGCTTTTGCTTGAGCTACCCTTTCTCCCTTCCTTTCCCCTTCCCTTTATGGCATCACAACGACCTTTATCCAACCGACAGCGGAGAGCTGATGCTTGTGAGCACCAGCAGGTAACGTATACTATTATGCGGAAGTGCACAGAAAACGATGAAATGACCGATCGTCCGAGAGTAAATGTGGAGAAGTCAGCATAAAAGCAGAATGAAGAGAGATTAGCAACAGGAAAGAAAACCGAATTGCATGGAAAGAATAATTTCAAATCGACTAAGAGAAAGTGACGTAAAAAGGAACTGAAGTCGGCCATATAATCATTTGTGTATAGTCCTCAATCGTGGAAGCCTTGGCTCGGGATTTTTCAAAACGGTACTGGGTAGCTTGCACAACTAATATATATGAGCTTGTGATTGTTGTTTCAAAGAGAAATTAAAATTGTGCAATCTATCTATAATATAAGTGGATCAATTTTTGTTTTATTAGTATTCAAAGACCTGTAAAAACTTCGCACATTTTTAATTCCTTGTCTAAAATCACATGAGTTCGTGCGTTAGATAATTCCTGCAATAAAACCCGTTTAAAGATGAACAATACTTCTAATTTGTGTTTGTCTTTTTATATATTACGATTTAACATAATTTTCAATTGATGTTTGAAAAATATTACAATCCAGAGGTCTGGCCACCAATTCGTTATCACGGTTCGAAGTAGCACGTCTGCGTACGGTAAACTTTTATTCAAACTGTGGTTAGCTGGAATTAGAGAGTCGTTATCCCTCATGGTTTATCTCTGTTTCACTACAGCCTGGTCCATCTTATTCACCTTTCATTCCGACGAATTTATCATTTCATGCCCGCATGGTCTCTTGTGGTCGGTTTCCTCGCGCTGAATTCCGCTATTTCTGTAGACGCGTATGGGAACAATGTTCTATTTTGCAGATTGTTCATGATCCTTTCATACATTTTCTTACTTCCTCGTTCACAAATCCTGATAACGTAGTGCTGAGCCAGTCGTCCCAGATTCTTTTCTATCTGGAATTATCTCGAGTATATCATGCTGTCGGTAATAAACTATGCATAAACTAAATTTTGTTTTGACACGGCAACAATCTATCGGGAGTTTGTATATACGTAGTGCAATGAGTTTTCGTTTCGTTCGTAATACCCTATTATAACAAGAACGGGAGAATCGGAAGTAACGATTTGCTCGGGTCGCGCTTGAGCTACTCTCGGGGGAAATTTTCACGGCTGGCATAGAATAATGAGTGAGGGTCCCAGTTTTCCGAACCGTACTATGTGTACGATCTATGTGATACAATGTCTATATTACAGTAGACATATATGTATTTTCTATATTCGCGCTATCGAGTTGTTTCTACACAGTAGAAATGAGTTTGTTTAATAATGTCGGAAGAGCTTTCCTTTTTTTTTTTGATCAATTTCATATCCCAGGTATGCTTAGCAAATTACTTAGAGAATCGCCAAGTTGATTTGTATCGGTATCTCACCTCCGCGGTTTTCGCTGTCCGCCGGCTTCACTTGAATAGGACGGTTCATCTGAAACACAGAAACAAAAGAGCGAGATTTATTACAAAAGTTTCCGTGAAACAATCGATCATTGGTCATATACAAAAGAAAAATGCTACTGAGAATAGGCAACTAATCGCACGTCATGACGGGCCATAATATCCGCCATATTAATATCTTCTACGGATTCAGCATTTTTTTTGTTTTTGCTGTATTGTCCCATTCGCATCTTTGCCTTCGAGCGAAAGTTTTACCACAGAAATTCACTGAGAATCCGGAGATTCGAATCGTTGGGATCCCCGGGAAGCTCAATGCTACCGGATGCAGCATCATTATTTTTTGTGGGAGTCTTTTTCGACGTGTTCGCTCAGTCCGTGTTGCCCGTGTTATTTTGTCTTTACTAGAGGTATCCGGGATGAAGTGGGCGTAAACGAGATCGGCCAAAATGTGTATATGTATGTGTGGGCGTGGGGCAAAGATATGAAAGAGAAATATCGTCATAGCAGTCAACGTGACCAGGAAATGTACCTGGTGTTGACTGACAGAGCGATATTGTGAAATTGTGTGGGAGTTGTTCCAATATGGTGCGTAGTCAAGCTCTGTCCAATTCTCTGTCTGACGTAACGTACGCCCACTATATGTATCTTAAAGACAATTTTTTTTTCTCACACTGATGATATAGACAAAGAAGAGCTACGTTTTCATCACACTACAAGGCTTTCCTCTCATGTCTCCTCTGCCGAAAATTCTGTCTAGATTCAATGGTGCAAAATGAACAAATAACGTTGTTTATTTGCTGGACGCTTTCCTCACTGCTCCCCAATCCCTTCCTATGAACACGAAATTGCACACACAGCCATACTGGTTGTCCTACATAGCAACCCCCCCCCACCCTCTTTTTTTCTCTCTCTCTCTCTCTCTCCCTTTCTCCTTTCGTCGCTGATCCAGTTCGCTTTGCTATTACCGCTGCTGGGGTGGTAGAGATGCATGATTCATGACACGAGGGATAGCTCCTGGCCGAGCGTCCTTCGATCCTCTCTTCGTTCTATATCTGCTGCAAATCTCTTTCTGGCATATTACTCTCCCTCTCTTTTTCTATTCCCCCTACTACTTTTTTCCTCACAGCCTCAACGATTCTACGGTTTCCACCCCAGCCTACGTCACATCTCCCTTGATTATTCAGTCAGCTTAGCGTGTGCCACATCAACACTATTTGTATATACAAATATATATCAAGGCCAAAAAAGTATTCATGGACAAATATAGCTGTTGTTTTTCTCTTAGTTATGATGAGATTTCCTCTTACCAACAAATTTTCCTCTCAACATTCATTTCGGTACATATCCTAGTCAACCTGGAAAGCTCTTCTCTATTTTCAATTCCAAGGATATAAACACAAGATTGTACTTTCACTGAATAAAAACAATTTTTTTTATTTCCTGGCTATCAAAATGTAATTCATCAAATTTGTAACACTTTTTGTGTTACACCTAATTTTCAAATTACTATGTCATAGTCATTACTAAACAAATTACACTTCAAAAACGTTCATTTCAATGAAAAAATAATGAAACAAATTGCGAATGAAGTTTTTTTTTTCAAAACTTTCACCCTCGATATTCCCATTTTTAACTCAACCTGGTAAAAAATAGTCCAATTTAGAAATGAGTTATGATAGAATGTCGAGAGCATATAAAAATCAAAAACACATGGTAGACGAAAGAAAACAGTAGACGAGCATTTCTAACCTTTTTTTTGTAACACACAATTCTTAAATCACTAACGTCAGTAAAGAAATTTCACTTTATAAGTTTCTTTTCGACATACCTTAATATATATTCAAGGCAAGAATCAATCTTTTTTTTTCAGAATCGGATTGGATCAAAAATTTTCTAACACTTGATGATTTGCTCATCTCGATCGTTCGGTATATAGGTTATGTAGGATATGCAAAGAGGAGAGAGAGGTATATGCCTCCATTCGAGTTTCAAGAATCTCTCGGAGCGAACGATTTGCCGAGACCCATCATCCTTACCACTCGTGACAACTCAATTTAACTGATTCAAAGTGTCAAGTGAAGATTTTTATGGGCTCGTTTATATCGCTAGCGGACCACATTTTTCGGAAGACTTTCGTACAGAAGACGTCAGAAAAGTAGTAAAATTCATCGTTTACGTTCTCTATCTTTCGCTCTCTTCTCTCTCTCTCTTTTCACTGAACATATTCTCGTTTTGGTTAAATCGTATATCGATTTTCAAACACGATGTGATAACGTGTCTCGTACTAACGGTAGGAAAGAGCATCTATCCGGTGGAAGTTAAATTAACTGTTGTTCGTCGATGTATGATTGTCATCGTCATTATCTTAGGTATGTGAGCTATGGGGACGACATGTGGAGCTGAATCGTATATTACCGTAACTTAATATTCTAGAGTGGCTATTACCGGCCATCATCCGGGTTCACATGCTCAAGGAAGTTCATCGTGAGCTGTGGATAGAACAGGGGTGGAAACGACGGAAAGAGGAAGTTTTGCGTTTACAGTTTGCAAGGCGGGACGCGAGCCACTAGTGTCGAAGGAACGATAGAGACTCTCGAGAGAGGGAGGGAGAACATATGTGTGCAATACGTATGAGAAGATTCTCAGTTGGTAGGAAAGTCCGGTACCGTTTTGCCCCAGGTCAGTATAGCAGGAAATTAAAGTTTGACTCGAGTGTACCCCGGCCATTAGACCCGAGGTTTGTTATAGTACAGTGTTGTCAGGGAAACGCAAGTGTATGAGGTGCATTCAGCTGTTGACGTTTATATATATATATATATGGACACTGCAAGTGACAAGGAAAGGTCTCTTCAAGTCTATCAAGCCGATTTTTATAATTTTTGTATGATTCGAAAATAGAATTGATACGATAAGTGGGTTTCTAAAGTTTAGGCTACTTAATTTAAGAATATCTATCGTTTCTCACGTATAATTTATTTTTCAACTTTGGGTGATAACATTTTGTAAATATATAGTTTAATACGCTATTGAACTTGTAGCAAAATTTCCCGATCAAAAAAGATATATTTTTGTTGAAATTTGAAATTTTTCAAAATCTTCGAATAAGAAATATAAAAATGTTAAAAATAAAATTTTTAACAATTGATATCTCGATTACTTGACCAACCAAACCTTTTCAAATTTTTTACACATTACATTTTCCCTATGCTTTCTTCATACTATTATGATTTATTCGATAGAACCTCTTTAAACCATTTGCAATGAATACTTTTTTAAAAGTAATGAAAACAAAATTTTCTTTAATCCTGAGAAAGTAACTTTCAAAGTTCATTTCATCTCTTTAAACTGTTTTTTCGCCAATAAAAAAAGATGGCGTCATTGATTTGATTATACAATCAAGCACTTAAATACCTTTTTTTGTGAGGTTTATTTACGTTTATATATAAGTTCGCAAAATGGCAACTATCAATTATACATTTTGTAATTACAATATCGATCATCAGCCAGCGAACGACTTTCCCAATGTCCAATTCAACACAACTAGTAACATGAATTACGCCTCATTGCTTATGATGTGCATTCGATACCATTTCGCATATTCGTCAGCGAGGAGACAAGACGCGGGTTTGATAAAAATCACGATCGTTCGGGAGTAAATTTATGACACTTTAATCGGAATTGCATGGCGACAACACGACTATCCATTAATCATTTTGCAAAGCCAGCCCGAATCAGGAAAGGGGAAGGAGTGAAGAGATTTGATAGAAGATGAGTATCGTGGCTTTCGTGATTGTATAGGCTGATGTTCTGAAGCCTTGATTGTAGGGGATCAGGCGACAATGACACGAAAGTACATCGAAAGTTCTTTCCGATAGGAAAATCAATTTTTTTCATTTCTCGTAATTTCAGCCAAGAGAATCTGCCCACGTCATGTAGTTCGAAGATAAAACGTAATATACGAATGCAATTTCTATAGGCTTCTATACTTCTCACGCCAGTCATCCTACGTAAAATGTAGCATTATCGTCACAATTCAGTACAACTTTGCCCGTAAAAATAGAGAGAATAGACAAAGCGGTATAAAAATTGTCTGCGAAGAAGGTTCGAGACAAAAATACGCGTGTTTCATTGAACAAACATACATTGTATAAGATTTTCGATCATGTTGTTCACGAACGAAGGTACGAACGAACTTGTTCCTTATAGTCTATGAAGGGGCTATTCGCTCGATAAGCCACGCTTGAATAATGAAGGAATCTCATTTTCCTGATGGACAGTCACTGCGAACAAAGTATGCTGGAAGCATTTCAAGCTATTCTATGTAGCATGTCAACCTTTTCTTATGAAACATTATCAATTTATAATGTGTACGTATGTATATAATACACACACACACACACATATATATATATTATATTATATATTGCCCAATTGATTAGATAGCGAATATCATTTATTCGCTAAAACGAGGGAGGTCACTCTCCCAAAGCTCTTGCTTCCGTTCGGGCGACTTTTTGGCATCAAAATCCAGATACCTGACGCGCGTAGCCTGATAACCACCAAATTGAATGGTGAATGCCGCTTCGGAAATTGAATAAGCTCTATCGTGCCTCGGCCAACGAACAACGACTCACTCCTCCCTCCTCTCCCTCCCTCTTTCTCTCTGTTTCCCTCTTTCTCTCTTCGTCTCTCTCTCTCTCTCTCTCTATCTTCTCACCTTCTGGTCAGCAGAGCCCCAATATTTGACCTGACCAGTCGGGCCAGCTTGTTGGGCCTGCAATCAATGTACCGATTGAAGATAAGGGCTATTCGACCCCACAAACCGGTGGTCATTCTGTCTAGTCAATATACACATGTCTCTGTTGCTACTCCTACAGCTATGATTTATATACGGATCGGTCTCTTCGCTCCTGGTGTATTCATTACGTGATTACACCATGGCTAGCCTCCAACGTTCTTGTCTCTATACACGTGTGTATCTATATATAACAATCTCTCTATCGTTTCTCCATGTAAATATCCATATATATGCAGAAAGAGAAAGAGAGAGAGAGAGAGAGAGAGAGAGAGAGATCCTTGAGTCTATATAGGATACGTCTCACTCCACAGGACTCGTGGGTGCTCGTTTCTAATCATCTCCAGGCTGACTCACTATATACGAAGATTTTAATCTCTCTTAGGCTTTACATATTATTATATTGTATGGACTAGATTCACTTTAAAATTTAACCCTGTAATTCGTGACCTACAATGAAAATCTTTAATTTTGTGAAAACACTGTCAAGATTATTTGAGATTCATTATTCATTGAATTCCATATGTATCCCTCTTATATTTGTCCAAAAGATACTCGGTTTTTGATATAGATCTCTTTTCCCCTATCCCTTTTTAGGTTTTATTCAATATTTTTTTAAAAAATAGGATTCAGAAATTCGTTGCAGCTAAATGACGATTTTTTTTTAGTTTTGTTTAGGCTCAACGCTGATTCATCTTCTACAAATTTTCAAATTCATTCCTTTTTCATACATTTTTTGAAAATATAAATGATGAAAACTATTTTTAGAAATGTTTACTGTATAATCAAAGTCAAATCGCTAATTATTTCTGTATCTTCATAGAGTTGTCTACAAAAAATGTATTCCTAATATAATATTATTCAAAATTTACTGTATATCGTCATATATTTGGAATTACAAATAGTCGTCTAAAATTTAATTTTCAAATTAGAAAAAAAATCGAAAATTCTGAATTTTAAATATCAACAAAATTCAATCAGTGTTCATTCGATTTTATTCAATTCACTCGAGGTTTTTTGGTTAATTTTTTAAATATACTTTTTTAAAAATGTGTTATTATAACCATAAATGCATAAATTTGATTCATAGTATATAATAGAAAAGTTTTTATCTTTATCTCTTTCTTTCTCCTATATTGAAAGACAGAGAAACATAATCGAGGGGTCTATTCCAACACGTTGACGCAATTAATTCCTACGAATGACTTTCAGGGTGAATTTATCAAGAGAAACGACAGTGTCTCGACATCAAGTTACACAGTATACGTGCACATTCAGTCCAACTTCTTAGCACACAATTCCTCTGGTTGGATGCCGTAACTTTGACATTGGATCGAGGAATGAAGACACCCACAGCACTCTGTCTGGATTAGACTAAATGGATTTCCAGCTATGGGCTAATTGTCGAAATAATTTCAACTCTGAATTAATTCAGGGTTATGTTCCATTTGATTTTTTTTATTTTAATCCAGATGATATATATTTTTCTTCTGGGATTTGATTGAGGAACAAATGACGTTTGACTAGAAAGAGACACCGCTGCATTCGCTTTTTTTTCCTGGTTATTGGCTGTTTTCTTCGCGCGTGCATACATTCTGCATTTGAATTTGTATTCAAGCCTCATACCCAAACTTTCGTAGCGTGTAACATGTCTATATAAATTTGCGACTGTTTCTATAGGGACAGAAAATTTATATTACGCGTGGTTTTTCCGACAGAAGATCTGCACTCGGCTACGAAAATATCCGGCGATGTTCAAAGGACTACAAAATAATACATACGATATTTTATATCTATATATATACATATTCCGAGCCATTAATCTACGTTTTGTAGGAACGTTGCGGCGTTACACGAGCGCCAAAGTCCGCGATCAAACGTAAACTTCTCCCTAAAAATTCCTTCATAAATCTATCATAAAATTTTTCGTTTTCAGCAGCAGCGCCCGGCAAAGTTTTTTCGCCCTCCTTCTTTCCCCAATCTCGCTCCTTCCGGAACTCCTTTTCACAAGGAACCCAGAAAATCGAAGCTTCCGCGTGGACTTTGCGAAGAGAGCTCGACTCTCACGAATCCGGAAAAAGACCCGAGAGTATACAAACATAGCCATACTTCGCTTCGTGTGTCGTAAAAGCAACTTTTTCTTTTTTTTTCTTAACGCTCTGTCGCCCACTATTCGGGGATTTTCTATCACTTCCTATCTTTTATATAGTCGTACTTACATATACTTATATATTTGCGTTGTCATTTTTAGATAAAAAAAAATGGCTAATTCGCAAGTTTGTCCATTGAGACCATTGTTTTTCACAATCGATAACTGTAAATTTTCTAAAACATTCTCTGTTCCAGTTTTCAAGACATCTTTATGCATTTTACAATCCCAACTGACCCTTCGCAGCAGTTTTTATATTCACACAAACTTAAACCACATTTTATTTTTATTCCCGCTTTATCCCTTACAAACTTTTCTCACATCGATTACATGTCAAGTTCTTATTTCAAGATAAACATCTTTTCTTCTCTTGTCTTTCTTTAGAAAGATCCAATAAAATCAAATATAAGTAATGAATAGCTTATTACGTTGAAAATACGTAGGATTCAAATAATTTTCGTTTCAATTAAAAGTCAAAATCATATTAACCCATTAATGGGTTAATTAAGTTTTATTTATTATAAAAATTGTTTCTCTCACTGATTACGCGTCAAGT
>JABMBV010056618.1:0-23073 GCA_018906735.1 Mesochorus sp. PSUC_FEM 10030011
TTAGAAAATTCTAAAAGATTGAAAAAAAAATTTTTTTTGTAATTTAATTTGATTTTAAATTTCATGAAACTCCATGTGTCGTTGAATATAAAAATTCATGGAGTGAAAATGTTGGTTGTTAATCAAAATGAAAATTGTTTTGCAAGTATACGATTAGTAAGAAAAATCGTTGAATTTGAGTAGCCGCGTGAGGATGGGGTTAGAGGAGCAGTATCCGGTTCTGACACTGCAATGGCGAATAAGAGGTCCGTGAGGGCACGAAGAGGGCAGAGAGCGAGAGAGCCCGAACGTTGCAAGTTCTCTGTGGGAGCTTCGCACGCTTCAACACCACGAGGGTTTTTTTTTTCTGTTGGTAGAGAAAGAAGAGTGAAACAGGGTTGCTGAGGAAGAAGGGGGTCGCTGGTTTTGCGATGAGGATAGGCTCGCTCGGGGAGCACCAAGTACTCGAGAGACAATGAGGCCGCTCACAAGTGTCGCCACGAGTGGGCGCTCTCGACTATTGCCAACTCAGGCCCTTCAGAGAAAAAGAGAAAGAGAGAGAGAGAAAGAGAGCGAGAGAGAGAGAGAGAGAGAGAGAGAAAGTGAGAGGAAGAGACAAGCCTCGACTTGCAGCGGCTCTACCCCATAGAATCTCAGCAGCAACGACGTCGACGTCGGCGTCATCTAGATCCGACACGGAAAGCAACTTTTAATTCGTTTCCGTGAACCCGACACCCTTCCTCTTATTCTTCACCCCCTTCTCATTCCTCTGGCACCGCTTCTTTATCTTCTTCAGCCTCTTTTTCACTGGCATTTCTTCATTCCTTTAGTTTTACCATCCTTCTTGGCCTCTTCTTTTTATTATTCATTTTTGGCCTCTTTTCTTTTTCTTCTTCTTCTTCTTCTTTGGTCTTTTCTATCTAGTTCTTCGTTTGGATCGCGTTTTATTGTTCTTCCTGTTCTTCTTTCACAGCCTCTTTCTATTTTCACCTTCAACTTCAACTTCTTTCTCTTCTCGTTGCCTTCATTCTCTTCATCATCTTGACCGACTTCTGCTTCTATTTTTTTTTTCAGTCTCAAGAATTCCGCATTGCGCTAGTATATACGGTCGCAGACCCTCGACTTCACACGGCTGAAGATCTAAAACACAGTTGTATAACCGCACACACGGGACTACTCAATTGGAGACGTTTGTCAATGTATCACTTTGTCGAAACACTTTTCAGTTATTCGTTTGAGACACACAACCAATTCATTAGTGTCATTATCAAATAATAAAACTTTGGATTATCGTAATTAGAAACGGTATGTATAAAATTATTTTCGCGATAACAAACAAAAAGAATATATAAATTATTCTAACTTCGATCGTAGTCTTAAATCTCTTTACTATGAAGGCACATTTTATTTGAACAACTTGTAAACGAGGAACCATGCCGTGCAGAGATAGAATAAAGTTTCTTCAGTTGCATGTGAATTTGAAAATTTATGTGTGTGTATGTGTGAGAGAGAGTGCGAGTGAGACATAGAAAATTCACTTGCTTTCACCATGACCCACGATCCTTCTCATCTCAAAAGCATACGAAACTGGCTTGCTTCTTCCACTTGCAAATTTTCCTCCGTTCTTCACTTTTCTCTTCCTTGCGCCGATGAAACAGCAACGATAGCGCGATAGTGGCATAGATATATATATATATATGAGTATGGAGAATGTTCCAGACGCGCCACTGTCCGGCATGGGGTTTCCGCGTCGTTTTCATCCTACGACGATGTCGTCGTTGTCGTCTGGCGTCTTGCGGAGCGTCCAGGCAGTGAGTAATGTATCTTCATTTCGTGGCTCTTTAGCTCCCTCTCTCTCTCTCTTTCGCTCTTTCCTTCTGTATTTAACTTATTCGAAAGTTTATGGTCGTCAACTGTTCGCAAGAAGCACACTCAGCTCTTCTCGGCGTCTTTCGCTTTTCCTCTCTCTTTCATTCTTCATATGTCCTCGTCACATTAATACAACGCGTCCTTTGCTATTTTCTGCTCCCTTCCACTACTTATTTTCTGTTCTACTCCTTTCTGTCAAGACTCGATTGTCTTCTTTGCTTTATTCTGTAATTCTGCGTCTCTGGAATAAATAGGGCTGTTATCAAGGGCAAGAAGGAGGTTCAGTAAAGCTCACACGACATGAGCAGGCTCGAGGGATAAGCCGCTAAATAATTGGTGAAAATCTCACCGATAATCCACTCTTTGTCCTGATGGAGAAGGATTATTCGTGCTCAACTCGCGTGTCAACGTTCTATAGAGAGTCTTCTCTTTCTCTCTATTTCTATCTGCCTCAATCTTTCTCGCTCTCACCTTCTACTTTATTGGTATCACGAAATCTCTTGCCTAGAGAAAAAAAAAAAATTGATGAAACAATATTACGATCAATCAATCGTAAGCACGTTGAAGCCACATCATTTTACGTAAACTAGACGAATTAATAATAGTAAAGTTTTAAATAGTTTTCACAAGCTTTAAGTGGTTCAGCGTAATTATATGGCTATTCTTTATGAAAGACTGATTACCGTTATACAGTAATATTTTAATTTGTCTTTTTCTGTCTGCTATTGGATTTTGAAGAAATAGCTCTTAAAGTTTCTGCATACATTCAATTCTATACGTCATGTTAATTTCTCTATTATTTATATTTTTATTGAACCCATAATTTCTGTCATAATTTTATGGGATAAACATTCAAAGTTGTGTACTTTTTTTATATTAAAAATATAGGAATATGACTAAAAATACGTTGAAAATTTTTTTTTATCCAATTTCGACTTTCTACAACGTATTACGAAATGAAGAAAATGATAACTCGACCCACTGAAAAATACCAATAAATTGTAGTTCAATTTTTTCTAATTTGTAGTTTCATGCAGCCCGAAATTATTTGGCAATATACGAGCACGAGTAAATGGTAATTTTTTTTTTTTGTTTAAATATGAAATGAAAATATGATGAAACAGATGCACAGCCCGTTCGAAACTCGTGGACGTGAAGTTAAAATATCATAAGTACAGTGTATATACGGTATATAGTCTAGAAATATAGTCGTGGGATTCGCGCGCGAGTGATCTGAAGAGGTGAGAGCAAACTATACTGTAGTTTACTATATACAGCATTAGAGACGCCAAGTGCCTCTGGTATATGATAGTAAATATATATACATGCATGTGTATATATATATATACACACGAATATATAGCCGGAGCGAGGTACTCGTGATGAAACCGATTGTAAGATACGCGAGAGAGGTGCGGAGCTATAGAGGCGATCCCGCTCGTGTAGAGCGAGCGCAGCATCCCGATGAGAGAGAAAAAGAGAGAGGGAGAAAAGGATCGCGGTATCGCGAGAGAACGCCAAGCACAAGTGTAGTATAACGTGTAATGCGCTGTACGGTAGAAAGGTACAGAGAGAGAAAGAGAAAGAGAGAGAGAGAGAGAACGAGAGGGATACTGAGAATAGAGAAGAGGATGATTGCGAGTATATGGTGAATATATCGAGATAGTTCAGAGTCAAAAGGGCTTTACAAGTACGGCGTTAACGGTATGGAAATGTCTATTTTGGCGTAATGCCACCACCGTCGACGGCACATGGATGTATGTTGTATAGTGCAGTTTTAGATATATATATGTATAAAAACTTGTGCTAGAGAGGATAGGCCATAGGATCACTGCTGAATAATCCTCACATACACAGCTCACCCACACACACTCGTACATCCACGATAATCCCCTAGCTCCAACATATAAACGGTGCAGGGGGGTGGGGCTAATGCAGCTCGGGTGAACCAAAAACAGCGATCATTTTTCATAAAAAAAAAAACCGTTCATTCTAATTTGTTTGAGCAATCGTCTAAATATATCTATATACAAATTTAACTGTCACATTTTCTTATAGCTTCTTACTTTGATATGATTTAAATTGCCTTTTGTTTCATTTAAATTGAAAATCGAGGATATACGAGAATAAACTTTAAGGTATATAGATAATTATCAAAACCGAAAGGAAAAAAAAAAATGAAACTCTTTTCACTTTCATTTTCAATCCTCTTCTGTAACAAGCTCGACTCGCATTTTGCAAGTTGAACATTCTGCACTAAATCAACAGCGCATAGTCAGTTTCATCGAAAATTATGTCGGTAAGATATGTGTATGGATGCTGTGCGAGAGGTAAGGAATATCTATGTGTGCATATGTGTGTGTGTGTGTGTGTGTGTTTATACATAAAGACAGGGCACAGAGCCACGGGTTTCTCCAGGGGAAGCAAAATGCGTCGCTGGATGAGGGCGCTCTGTATCGGGGGCCCGGGGGCTCCCCTTCCTCTCCTCTTTCGCTTAGGGTTTCCATCTCTCCTTTCTCAATATGCTACAGTCCGAGGCAATATTACATTGGGTTCCAACAGTCCGCTATAGTTCGTCTCTCCATATAGCTCTCCCAGGACCCCGGAGAAGGGGGTGTCGGAGGGGGCAGAACCGCCGAACGGGGCACCAAGAGAGAGAAAGATGGAGAGAGAGAGAGAGAGAGAGAGAGAGAGAGAGAAAGAGAGAGGGAGGCCCGCAGGCCGGCCTGCGGCTCCGACTCAGTATCCCCGGAGCAACCGAGCCACGTGTACCCCGCGGAGGTACCCGTTCATTCCGAGCTCGACGTGCGCTTATACCGCTATAGAGAAAACAACGCTACCTACGCTATTATCAATTGTAACCAATTTTTTTTTCGTAAAATATAAACAAAAAATTCAACATTCACCGAGTGATTAATAATTTTATTTTTTTTTTGTATTTTCCTTGACGTGGACCATCTTTGCACCCTCAAAGGATCAAGAAAGTGTTACGACAGTGCAATAAAAAAATTGTTTACAACTTTTTCCTGAGTGTATACATTGTCTCGGATTTTTGGAGTTAAAAATAAAAAAAAGTTATCGTGTTTCTCTGTGAATTGGATAAATTGAAAATTGGAGTTGAAATTAGAAAAGGAGCAGACAAACTGAAAGATCGCGCGTCCTGAGAAAAAAAAATATACATACGTACACGTACGAGGAGGATTCGACTGTGTGAATCCATCCTTCCTTCTGTGAGTTCGCCACAGTCCCTGCGGCAAGGACGAGTGAGCAGCGTTGAAGGGAAGAAGGAAGTTTAGTAAAACCGGAGAGGATCCCGGTTCGCGAAGCAAGAGAGGGATAAATCGAGGGAGGGAGAGAGAGAGCGATACAAACACCGTCTGTACTCCCTCGGGCATCTTTCCAGGTGCAATCACTCTTTATCCCCACCCGGGTATCCACTGGATTATCCTTCGCGAATGTTTCATCTTATCATTGAGACTCGATAGTGATTTTTACTTTTAATTCTACTTTTTTTTGTGCTCCTCATCGACAATTAATTTTCTTCCTTTCCATTTCTTCTTTCGAGACTCAAGGATTTATAGTGACAACGAGTGAGCCTCGATTAAACGAAAGAAAGTTCTGATAGCAGATATAGCTCTCGAAGTGTGAAGAGACGCGTATGATCAATCCGGTAAAATTTTATCGTCCGTTTTAATCTGCAATTACTTTGTTATATTACTTTTTAAAAAAGTGTATTATAAAGAAATAAAAAGAAAAGCAATCAGCGTACGCATGGTTCGTGATTCTTATGCGTTACTTCCGGGGGAGAAACTCGGCGGCGCCTCGACCGGGCCGAACGCGCGAAATCGGCACTCGTCGTCGCTGACGCGAAAGTGATTGTGGGGACAAGTCTCGTCGGACTCGAGCTCGACCGTGACTACTTGGGATACGCGATTATTAGACCCGGTCTTCGTGTCTCGAGGACATTTGTGTGCCACGTGGATATTATACTCCCTCGAGACTAATTAACGTAAAATACATCGTGATTACGCGCGATTTTTTCAAAGATTCGCGGGACACACGTGCGAGGTTCCCGTTCGAGCGAGTGTTTGTGTCGGAAGTTTACCGACGCGTGTGTGATCCGAATAAAGAATCGTACCGAGTATTCAATTCGTATTTCACATCTATAGATATAGAAAGGAGAAAATACGACACGGGAAGCAAGAACGAAGCACGTCCTTAAACGTCCATCAATTACTCGCCTAAGGAACGACCGGCCTTCCGTTCTTATAAATATATCTGTATATACATATATATATAATCTCGTCCGTACTTCTTGCATAGCTCTCTGTCGCGGGCACTTGGAAAGAAAAACTGGGACTTCGGATGATTCTCGCGAGAACGACACCAGCAGACGGTCTGCCTAATTAAACGCGTTCCAAAGACGAACGAGAGAAGAAACTAAAACCTCACAAAGGGTGACCGGTGTAAAGTACTGGAGGGAAAAAGTGCTGAAGAGCTAACAGAGCGTCGAAAAAAAAAAAATCTCGCAAGGGCGACAATTATGCTATTTATATATTTCACTGTGTTTACAAAAGTGTAATAAATATACATGTGGCCTGACTCGTAAAAGTCGTGCATAATCGTCTGGAAGGGCCGCAAAAAAAAAAGCCCTTTGCTGTAGCAGACATCGAGGAGACAAAACAACGACTTCCGGATCATCGCGAGACTCTTGCACGAGCGTTCGAGTGTGAAATTTCACCTGTTCAACGCACCGAGACGCTCAAATCTCGTCTGCATGTTTGCGCGTGCGCGCAAATTACATCGCGCACTTGGAGGAAGTAAACGGCGCGAGGGAACAAACGTTTCGCGGTCATTTATCGCAAGATATGTGGTGAAAACGCTGAGAAGAAAGGAAATAGGATTAATAATACCGGAAAAAGTGTTTGTAGAGTGTTATTATTATTATTTGAAAAAAAAGTGTTTGTGCCCGACGTCTTAATCAAATTGATTGGAATGAGTAGGATTTTGTGAAGTGAATTTTTCAGTATATGCATGGATATATTGTGATAGAAGAAAGGAAGAAACGAGAGAGAGAGAGAGAGAGAAATCACGAAAATAAAGAGCAATTTAGCGGATTCTCGTGGAATAATATAATATCATAGTGATAAAAGGATTATATATTGTGACTGAAGACGGAAAAAGCACGTGAGAGGAGCAACGACCACTGGTGATGCGGTAGTCGAGGGATTCCCGAGGGAAGCCATGAGGGCGGCCGCCGCCTACGTCCTGTTCTTTGCTCACCTCATACAGGTAAGACAAAAATCATCGACAATAGTATTGTAATTCGCTTATTATTATCTCTATTAATATTGCCATTATTGTTGCTGGAAAAGCCATTACAGTATTACCAGAGTTTTGCGCACTAGCGTGGATTTATCCTATTCAACTTCTTCGTCTACTTCCGGTATTGCGAATCTCTCGGTGTCAAGCCACTGCTGCATTTCTTTGTATACTCTGTATCTTACATTTTACGACAGCGATTATTCTCTATAACTTTATCGGCGTACACAGATACTGTGGCTCTGGAAAATGTATGAATCATCGTAAAGCGAAGAAATACGATCGTAGAAAGAAAACTTTAACACAAAAATTGGGATAATATTAAATAATTAAAAAAAAAAAAATGGAAAGGTCCAGATATATGAGAGATGCAAATAAAAAATTTCAGCGGTAAATAAATTTATAGATAAAGAGCAAACGAAGTAGATGAAGAGGATTGATTATCTATTGACATATCTGTACGTTTGTAAAGCGTACAGAAACCTTTGATGTTACACGTTACTCATTTCTCGTTACTATAATACCAACGCTCGCGAAACTTTCACTCATGACGGTAAATCTGGGGGTGGGGATTTTCTTGGCATAAGGAATAAACGCCGCTGATTCTCAAGGCCCACGTGAAAAAGAGAATTAAAAAAGTCTCGAAGAGGCTTCAAAGATGATGAATTTTTGTCATGAACATAATTAGAAAAAAAAACTCGATGATTAATGAAAGGAAAAAAAGAGCAAAGAATGTGCATATCGTTGAAGATATACCACTTAATAACGCGATGTTAAAAGTTACCGAGGATAAAAGTTGGTCCAAGCATATTCACGTGTATAAACTTGGACATTCCTATCCGAGTTTGTTCTTCGCAATTATCATTATTATTTTTTTTTAATTCTCCTTTTCCCAGACGCACGTAAGTACAAAAATAATGGTCGTAGTTTAGAAGAGAGGAGCGATGGGCAGGGGGAGAGAGAGAAACACACAGTGTTGGCGCTGTATTACATATTTTATATATGTATACATGTGCGAAAGGTGGATAAACGAGTTTTGGAGAAAGAAGCAGAACATAATCAGGGCAAATGGCTCAGGGCATGCAGCATTTATATATATTTTTTTCTCTCTCTTTTTTTTTCGTTGTATATTACGACTATACACATATACATATATGCGGGACGATTTCGTTCGTGCGTAATTAAGCTGCTCTTTCAATTACCGCGGGCCGAAATGGTCGTTACACACGTGTGTACGACGAGAGCCAATCTGCTCACTCGGATGTGTGTGCGCACGGACGCGCCGTATACTTTCTCGTTAAATTTAGCAAAATGCCACAGGGAGAGTATACCGTATAGAATGTATAGCCCGTGTGTGTCTTTTGCTGGGAAAAATAAAAAAATTGTTAACGAAAAAAAAAAAAAAAAAAAAAAACGAACGTGAGGGACACGAGTCTGCTTCCACCGAGAGAGTTTCGCTCTCTTTTGTGCACGAACGTGTGTATACATTTAAATAAATTAATGAACGCCTTGTCCGCCATATGTATGCGTTTACGTAGCCCTTTACCCGGAAGTGTCAACTACTATCAGCGGGTGAAACTTTTACGGCTTTCGCTTCAGGGTACTCTAAACTTTTCATAGCTCATCGAACACGCAATGCGGTTGCTTCAGGCTATATCAACATAAAATAGAATTCAACTGTTCAATCAAACGATATTTGACGGAAATAAATATTTTGACGAGTTCATCAATTGGACCAATCTCAGATGCTTTATAGATCTTTTATATTTCATCAATTTTACTCTCGAATTTTACTCTTAAATATTGACAGAGCTTTTGTATAAAATTAAGCATAAAAATAAAAATGGAAGTTTCTTATCTATACCAATTTATTTTTAATTTTCCAATAGCTCTTAAATTTCCCGATTCTAGAACACTGAAAAATCGTCTGTTCAATAGGAAATTGTAAAACGCAATTAATTAATATCCTTCCCCGTAATTCCGGCAAATCGCGTCATTATTGCTTTGATTGAATCGTGGAAAATTGCAAGATACGCATAATAGAGCTCAGGAGCGATTAGCGTGAATTCTTCTTCTCCAATCCCTCTGAAAACGTGCAAGAATTTTGCATCGCCTTTGCTCCCTCCCCCTTGGCCTCTCGCTCTCTCAAGAGAAAGAGAGATATTCGGATCGATCTCGCGCAGCGGCTCTCATAATCCTTCGATCATCTCTCGCACGAGGATCGAGAATCGTGAGGGCTTGATTTCTGTCGACTCGCCCATTTCAATTCCATGTGGTAACGTATATATATGTATATATACAAGCTAAAGTATATATGCGGATGGATATCTCCTTTGATAGCTCTGATATACTCGCTTCCCTCTAACGTTCGTCTCCTTCCTTTTGGCAATTTTATCGGCAGCCCCAGAGTCAAGGTGATGCGGCGAAGTACGCGAAGAAGAAGGGGAAGGGGATGTGGGGTGAGAGGAGGTTGGAAGAGAGAAATATAAGCAAGAATCTCGATCCTCATCGAGGCTGAGGCAGAGAGCACACCAGAAGCAATAATTCATCGTCCGCAGCGTGGCGGCTTAATTACCCGGAGCGGACGTGATGCTCTCTCAGAGCGGAGGTACGAGAGAAGGAAGGGCAGAGAGAGAGAGAGAGAGATCAAGCGAGAGAAGCATCGAAGAATCACCAAGTGCCGGTTTTCACGCGAAGCAAAGCGTATCTCTTTCTCTCTCTCTTTCTCTCTTTTTTCTCTCTCGGAGGATCAGCTCCTTCGGTTCATCTCTCGGATGCTGGTTAATTCGGCGATTGGTCACGACGTGCGCAAGAGGTAAAATCGCGCTTATATCTTCTCTCTTTCTCTTCTCCCCTCCTTCTGGTGAACATTTCAAAGGAGAGTTCCAGAGGTGGACCATAAAGTTGGATTCCCGCTGACACCAGCTACGCGAAACTCACGTATACACACGTCCTTATTTGCTTCATCGCGAGTTAGCTCAATTCCTTTTCTTCTTCGTTGAGAGAATATGCGAGATGCAAGTGTATACACACACACACACACAATACATTTACATGCGTTATAAAAATGTAGAGACATCCTTAACTGAATGCAGACAAACAAATGGGCTTAGGCATTCGGCACGATACAGCGCGGTTAAAGTAACGGGAGTTGCGCCCTTTTATTCGACAACAGTAGATATAATACACTATTCGACAAAAGACGAATACGATGACTCCATCGAGGGCCTTTCTTGTTTTCTATATAACGACCGTTCCAGCGATCTTTTTCCTCTCCACCAAGCCGTATCCGGAATATAAACATTACAATAAAGATATCTTCCTCAATCATGATTATTTTCTTATCTTTTCGGCCTTCAATATTTTTTTCGAAGTATAATGTTCATGTAGAAATAACAAGATTAGGTATTGATTAAAAATACATTTATAAAAAGTAATAATACTAAGTTCCAACAACCAATTAAATCTCAAATTTAAGAATGACAAAAGAATCAATATGATCATAAGTTCTCCAGTCATATATTATGAGTTTTTCAATTGAATATATCATATTTTGTACTTTCAATAAAGATATCTGAATAAAAATTGTTAGTAAATGCAATATTATAAATTGAAGATTAATCTACCGATTAAATTGTTCAAGCATATCGCCATGTCGTTTGTCAGTAGATAATAACATTGGTTACTGTACTAAACGTGACTTGCAATAAGAATCGTAATAATTCAACAACACGTAGCTTCGAATTGGCGATTTCAAAGTACTTCAACAATTTTCTTTTCTTTTTTTCTTGGAATGGTGTACTCGCAGTCTCATGCATGGGAATTATTACAACTTCTAAGTGTGTATGCGTTTGATATTTTTTTTTTCTTCTTTATACTCGCATATCCCCGGGAAAAAATAAGAATGGCAAGTATATATTGCGGCGTGCTATATATCGCGCGTCAAGCAAAATGGTCACCTTCCTTCAAGCGTCCCACGGTAAATTACTCCATAGATTTTCATTTCGCAGCAGCAGCAGCAGCAGACTCTCGGTAACGTTGTTGCAGGCTCGTTGAGCATACAGCGAGAAATTTGCCCGTGACTCACCTGCATAAAGGCGCGCTCGCATGGATATATTCGCGCGACTGTATAGACTCGAAGAATCGGACGATGGCCGCGAAGGAAAACCGCGAGTAAGCGAGAAAGAAAAAGATAAAGGACTTTGAACGTCTGACACTCGAGGCATCTCTGCCCCTCTCTTTCTATCTCTTCGAGTACACGTAACAATGGGATAATTCTCTCACACCCTGCACAATAAAATTCTACACACGTGTACTGCAAGTAGGCTCGCCTCGATCTCGAGGTCACCTATATATATATTCACACACACACAAACACACACGTACGCATATGTGAATAGTACATCGTACTTAGTGAAATACTCGTAATCCCTCTCCAAGTTATCTTACATATTCTCATGTAACTCTTTCTCCGACTTCTTAAGCATCTTCATATCTTTTTCTTCGGTATAAGCTTCAATTTTTTGCGTGCATTCATTCGTGCACGGTTGTCATCTCAATTTTACGCTCATCCCGCTGACTTCTCCTCCCATCGGAACTGATCTCATGCCTGGCATCGTATCAATCGTTCTTCGGAGCTTAATCACCGGGAGGCGGAGACGAGAGAAGGATGCCCCGATGTCACCGATCAGCACTTTTCTCTTTCGACGCCGAGACGCATACGCGTACTTATCCTCTCGATATACGTGTGTATATGTGTAGTTATATGGATCAGCTCTTCTCTTATAGCGATTATATCTGTGTGTATATCAATAACTGATAGTCAAAAGGGCATTTCAACCGATTCTGATAAACGGTCGACGCGACCTTTCGATCTTAATACGTGAATGCACGCATGACACATTCATCGTGTGCGTTTTCTTGTTCATCGCTCTTCATCGTGGCCTCTCTTTCCCTCACTTATTTTGCTCGAGGACTCTGCCACTGCTGCTGCTGCTGGCCACTTAAAAGGCTGAGTCTCCGTCGCGTCATCCGCTTTTTCACTTCCCACCGGCAGTTCTTGCTCACCGAACTGGGAAGCGCTCGTTTGTGAAGATGAAGACTGCGGGAGAGCAAAGAGCGCGATCCCGAAGAGTTTCTCTCCCGTGTGCGACACTCGACGGAGACGTTCCCGGCGTCCCGTCGCTCAACGCGAATACATGCGAATATTCGACATATATATACACGTATACGCCTTGTCTGCTCCAATCTTTTTCTCTTCTCATTCTTCCTTCTCAGCTCCATCCCCCTCCATTTTTTTCTGTTTTGTGTGACTGAGATTATATTCCCTGTGATTCCCTGCCGCACGACCCGGTGCCAATTATATATTACTCGGATGATCAGATGGAGGTTGTTAGCCCTGTGAGAGTGTGTATACAATAAACACAAACGGATTCATACACCACAGAAGTGAAACATGCAAGAGCGGCCGAAGAAAACGTAAAAGCGAATGATTATCTCAGCTAGCGTGGAAGAAGAGGTGAAAGGAGAGAATGCTGCTGGTTGTGTTTGACCGTAGCGTGTCACGAATTAGAGGCAAAAGATTCTCTCCCGAAGTACGGAAGGTCTTGAAAAGAGAATGAGTGAGAAAAACAGACAAACAATAACGCCAACACGGACAAAAACACGAAGCCGAGGCTCGCGAACCGTGTGGGCCAAAGATTTCTGGTTTTGCCTGGGAGCTCTGTTTCTCTTCGGAACTAGTAGTACGCCAAATGGGACTTTAGCTGGAGCTTCGTGTGCTCTCACCACGAGCATGCACAACACACCTCCGAGGAAGACTCGGAGGGTATACACTGGGCGGTTACAGGGCGAAGCGTTTAGCCGGCGGTCACGCGAGGCCTCTATAAAAATCAGACCCCGGGGGCTTGGTTTCTGCGTTCTGCAGCCCTCTTACAATGCAGAAACGACTCGTGTGTTTATCGAGGAATTATATGCCGTCACAAAAGCTACGGAAAACCGGACCCGAACTGAGCAACGCTTTTTTGGGGTTGAAACCTTTTGTCCTTCGATCATTTAGTACGCTCGTATTTAGATCTAATTTGAATCATCTAAAATACTCGGGGTTGTTTATTGAGAAAATTTTCTCAGAAATGTACCACATCGCCCAATTCAATCGACAGGATATTATTAAAGTTCCCAACTACCTGCGGTTATACTTCCAAGTGCATATACTTTTCCTTCACTGCTAACCCTAACCCTGCTCATCTCCAGAGATCACCAAAACAACAACACAGCATTATTGGATGTACAAACCGCATTGTGTTTCTTCGCTCTTCTTTCCATGGTGTGGTACCTCAAGAACCGCTACGTATTTCACAGCTATAGGCTGTCGGACCTGCTCTCTAAAGTATATATACAACAAGACCATAGAAAAGTGAACGAGAAATGGTCGAGCTAAACGCGTGTGCTTGGGCGCACAGGTGCGTGCCGCGGACGAGATGATCCCCTTTTTTTCTCTCCTCCACGTGAGCAAAAGACGTCGCCGCCACAACGGCGGCGGTGCGCCCTTCGAGGTTATACGTCCAGCAGTCGGGTCGTCTATTCTCCTGTTGGCCTTTACGGCTTCCCGGAACATCGTGGATTACTCTTCTCCTCTTATATACAGCGAGGATATAGTGTGTTACGGAGAGTTATGGCTCGCCCTATCTCATCATTGCTGGAGGATCCGCGTGAAACCTCTGCTCCCATGGAAGTCATAGGTAACCATACCTTGTAGAATGTTCCTTGAATTCTTCCAGATAATTTGAAGATGGACTATATATATATATATGTGTGTGTGCATATGTGTGTGTGTGTGTAACACGACAAAGTGAATGCTATGTATACCCTCGTAATAGGTGTGAATGTTTTGAAAGAGAACGCTTAAAATTGACGAGGTGGCCATAATAAAGAAACGAAAGAAAGGAGAAGACGAACGAATTTTTTGTCTCCTCAACACCGCACGCACAATAACAAAATTCTGCCGAAATTCAAGTGGACCATTAAGAGAATCTTTTAGAGTGAATACACGATGACGAATTCACCAGGATACCAATTACACCCTTTAAGGAAAGAAGCAAGTGTCGAAAAGGGTTCTCCAACCACATGAGAGCGAGATTTAACTCGGTCCGAAATTGAGCTGATTTCACGGTTAGACACGCGGGAATCCCTATGACGAGGAAAAAAAAAAAAACATCGAATCACTTCGTTCCGATCTATCTGGCGATCCTGCCGCTGAATCCTCTATCAATTTCAGTGGAGCTCCATCGAAGATACAGCGAATCGCGAAATCTTCCGTGGCAAACAAAGCACGTTAAATCATTGAACAGAGGGATGTGATCCCTGCCGAGAAGTGAAACACGTTTGATGTTACACACTCACAGGCATCAGTGGCAACGAAACAAAATGCCTGGCACGTTTTCTTTCATCACAGATCGAGAGCGCAGCAAGGAATCACATCGGCGTCATGAAGCGCAGCGATGAGAAGAGTGAACAATGAGAAGCACGAGAGTAAGAGACTTATGCGCGAGAAGCGAAGAAGTAGAAGACGAGTAAAATAGCTGTTGGAGGTTCGGAAAGAGCTTCGGAGGGCCTTCTTTGTTGGCGAGATAGAGGCGTGTATAACGCTCCTCCCACAAACCTGTCATCAACAGGTTGATCTTTTTTTCTTACTCAATTTATATCTGTGTATACGTGCATAGATACTTTATCCGATGTTCACGGCTTTATTGGACCGTGAACGTTTCTTTTTTCTCTTCTTATTGCAAAAGAAACACGATATCTGTAGATGCACAGTAGGTGCATATGTGTGTGCATTATATATCTCCGTGTCATCGTGCCCAGAGCCCCGTCCCGATTGTGATTAAGTCACGATTAACACACGTTCATCCCATTATATTCATAGCTCTCAAGACTCTTTTCGTCCCGCATATTCTTTTTCTTCTTCTTCTTCTTCTTCTTCCTCTCTTTGACTTTTCATATCACGCCACGTTTATCCGCGCTCGGTGCACTTCTGTCGCTCGTTTCCTCCCCGTCATCCCATCAGCGATTTTAATTTATTTATGACACCTCGACCACCTCTCTTATTTCTCACTTCCAGTCTCTCGACTCTTTCCTCCTTTAATAAAAGCTCACGCTTCTATACACATACCTTTAATGCAGAGCACATGCGCCATATGCACTACAAGAGAACTTACGCGCGCGCGTTAAAGAACAGAAGACTCTCTCTATCGCACTTACACAACGATGCAATCGTGGGATAATCACCGAAGCATTATATATGTATATGTACAACGAATATATATATATAGAGCGATGATTACAGGCCTCCCGCGAGATATATCCTATTATTCACAACTCGTTTTGTATAATATGCCGATAACGGTCTTGAATATATACCATGAAGCGTTTACGAGCGACCCACGCTCATTAAGCTTGCTGAGTTACTTTATACATACATACATGCAGACACGATCGAGGGGAGGGTTCTTATACACGTACGTACACATATATCCACGCTTGATTATAAAAAAAATTAGTTTGTGTGTTAATCACTACCAGGTGTGATAATCGATTAAATCTATTAATAAAATGAATTTGACATTAATTATCTTTGACATTGATTATCGTGGTAATTGATATGTTTATTGATACATTCGAAAAACGTGTGAGAATTCTAATAGCTCAAAGACTCGTCTTATTATTTTTTTTTTCCATTACGTGATCGTTTTGTTGACGAAAAAATAGCAGTAAACTGAGTCCTGATCGAGTTTCGAAGCAAATCGAGCGTAACTAAACGAGAACTCCGCCTACCTCTCTCTCTCTCTCTTTCTCCCCTCCCCTTCCCCTCGATTTACAGCAGTATCCAATATACACGCGGTGCAGCTTGTCGCCGTCGATCGTCCCGTAGTAATATACACGTGATACCCGTGATACTCTCGTAGTACACCTGTTCGCTATGCGTAATCGCGTGTTGGACTTTCATCGTTATTTACGTATATCCAAGATGGCATAAAACCTTGGGCTCTTATGGAGATACCACGATTCGCGAATTTAAGGGGAGAAACGAGGTAAAACGAGCCATCGTGCATATTGCGGATCGATTTCCATGCACTTGGGAGGAACTCTGCTTCAATGCATTCAACCACGCTAATAAATTAGTCTCTTCCTTCCTGGAGTCTCGAACCCAAAAGTATATACGAAAGTACTTTTTATAACATTACGAATATTAAGAATAATTTAGTTAATTAACGATTAACGATCAACTTTTGTTATACTTTCAATACATCATTTATATAGAATATATTTTTCTGGCTCAAATATTACAAATCATGTTTCTATTCAGTCAAAAGCCATTTCGTACGGCGCCTTGGTGGTCATTTTTCGCGAACCAGTTTTACGCCTCCCGCACGGAAAGGAATGAAACGCACATAGTATGGAGGGAGGAGACGAATAACATACGAGCGTTTTCAGGTTTTTTAATTATTTTGGTAATTTGTGCGAACGGACCGAATCTCGTACCGGGTTATAAACAACAGGGGGCGCATGGGTTTTGAAATAGGTAACCGCACACACTAATACACACACACACACACACACACGTACACATATATATGTAAGAGTGAGGAAAATGAAATCACGACGAAGGGCGCGACAGACGAAGAAAGAAAGAGAGAGTTAGGGTAGCAAATAATATTAAGTATAGCTCATGGAGGAGAGAACAGCAGCAGCGGCAACGAAGATGAAGGAGAATAGGGAGAAGAAAGAGGAGTGAAAGAGACGACCATGAGATATATGTGGGTCGTCTCCTGTCGAGGGAGAAAGACGCACGAGAAGAAAACGCAGTCTCGAAAGAGGTACGAGCATAGAATGAGCAACTTTACAACCAGCATAGAACGAATCACCAGACGCGAAACACATGCCCACGAATCTCTTTGCATGAACGTATATACATACACAAACATGCAGAACGTTCACAGGTACATGTATAAACTGTGTAAGATTATTTTTCTGAGTATGCGTGAGCAGTTCGTGGTCGTGAGAAGACCCACAGTCTCTCGATGAGCACTGCCCACCACCACCATCACTATACCACCACCGAGATATATAAAATTAAATGGTGTTCGGCAGGCCTATTTCACTCTCGGGCAGGTAGCGGCCACCGGTAATTACTACCTGCGCGACTTAGGAGGATAGTCAGAGAGAAGAAAATCGAGCGAAGAAGAAGAAGAAGAAGAGGAAGAAGAAGAAGAAGAAGAAGATAAAACTTACGACCGTACGGTGGTCGTCGCGTATTTTCTCTCTCTCTCTCTTCTCGCGCGAGATCAGGATGTTCTCTGTGTGTGATCTCATCGTTGCTTTTTTTTCAAAACATAGCAAACCCATGCAGTACAGTGATACATTTTTATTTAGTAAGTAAAGTTATGTATATGATAAAACGATCCTGCGAGGATCATCGTCTCGTCATTCACGAGTCTCTCACGTCGCTTTCTCTCCCTCATCTTCTCTCGTTTCTTATATACTTATTAGATTTAGTACAAGGGTTAGTATATAGCGCATATTATATATATACGTATAGAATAAATATAAAAAAATATTCTGAACGATCGAGCTCGTCGATCGTGCGTGAGGAGCTGTCTCGATCATTGACGATCGACCATCTCTCACATATACTGCCATAGCGACATACACGTATTTTATTCATACAGACTCACGCGCGTGCACGTAATATCATCTTAAGAACGATCGCTCAACGAGAGACACGCGGATTAAGATAATGGGAGCGCCGTCAGGAATTGGAACAGTTCAAAGAGAGTCGCTCTCAGCAGAGCATCACGTTTATACTATATATATTGTTTCTCATATTATAACGATCTGCCAAGAGCCCCCAATGGCACAGCGTTATTTCATTTTAATATATGGATCTATACTAGAAGCCGATCGATATAATATACAAAGAAAAGTATATGATTTTTTTTTTTCACGTTGACTCGACATCTGGTCTACTGAAAATCTTGTATATGCGATATCTAATTATATAATAGAGAATATAGGCATTGATTATGGTAATAAGATCGAAATCGAGACCGCGCGTTAGAAACGATTAAACGAACTCCTGAGGTTTTCAAACACCTGCAGCGTATGCCAATTTTTTTGTTGTTGTTGATGGATACCTCGGAAACTTCTCTTTTTATGTCTTAAAATTTACAACTCTGCAGCCAACACCCATTGCTCCGATATCGCCAGAAGAAAACGATATGCGAGTTTAAAAATCATTCATACAAAAATGAAAAAAAATGTTCACTAATAACCGAGTCTATACTGAATGTTTCATCCGAGATTTTGATTCCAAGGTGCATGGAAGCGACAAAAATATTTTTAACAAATTTTGAATAGATCGAGAGATGCATCTCGACACCAATATGTTATTCAAAAAGAGACTGGCCGCGATTCTATTATACAGCAAACTGGCACGATAACGGAAAGTATTAAGCTTCAACCTCTTCTTACTGGTTATAATAAACTAGTACGTATGAAGCATGAAATTCATGATTGCACATTCGACGTTGAAAAAAAAAATAAAATTGTTCGATTAAGCCGAAAAATCGGTTTCATCCCCCAGCCTGCTCGTTTGTTTTTTCATCTCTTCACTGTCAAAACAAGACAGGCCATGAGATCGCGTGCATCTCCATCCAGCCATCTGCTCGGCCTCATTATTATTATCGATAAAAGTTTATGCTATATGGCGAACGAGAAACGCGTGACTCGCGCAAAGTTCTCCTGAGCCTTATGGGAAGATCACGTATGCACGCGAGGAGCGCGCGTGGATCATTCCCATCCGGAAGACTTTCACTCGTGTTCGCAGTTCCAACGCGAGAGGGTACAGATGAATTTTTTTTTTTTTCGGCAGAGAAAGAATATATGTGTGAAATATAAGCTTCGAAAAGAGGGAGAAAAAAAATTTCATGGTGATTTTTATCGTGTCAGAAGGAGAGGAAATAAATGCCAGAACGCACAAATCTGTATAATACAAATACATGCATATATATATACATACATGTATAGAGAGAGAGCACGCGCCACGCTACAGTCGTTCGAGACTATGCGCGCTTCTTCTTTCACCGCCCCCACGTCACTCTTTTTTCAACTGTGCGGCTTCACACAAATTATTCATATTAAGTCAGCAACTTCCACGTACGTATATATTTATATATATATATACGCATCCGTATAGCGAAAAAAAGAAAAAAAGAAGAAGAAAAAAGAGAAGAAGGTGGGATCGACTGAGCGGTAAAGAGTATACAGGTGGGTACGGCTCGGTGCACTTTGACTATGCGGAAAGGAAAGCCTTCTTCACCGCTCACTGCGATGTCGACGATCAGAGCTCGGCACGCAGAACTTACCGATCGTCATTTGTATACGTATATATCTATATATATACGTTTTATGCCATGAAAATAACGAAACAGCAACGTAACATGTATGTATATTGCTGTATAAAATCGCGCGAGGATGTTCTCGCTCTGAGTATCTCAACCTAGCGATATACACATACAAATATATATGTATATATATATATATGAATTGCCCAGGAGGCGATGAAATCAATCGGCGAAAAAGCCCTCCCCCCGGAACAAATCTGAATATCAAGCTGAGTTATAATTTACGATTGAGTCTCATCGCGCGCGCACCGCGCGTGAGAAAGTTCTCTCATACGCGCGAGTCTTTCGATGTATGTATGAATTTTGCCATATGGTTTGGTTCACTATATATATGTTTATTGTATACGTATATATATGAAACCATACGTGTATATGTGAAAGGTATATAATCGATCGTTTCAGGTGTACGAAACGAGCGGTGTCGTGCGAGGCTCGTCAAAAGTCATAAAATCTCTTTGAGTTTCTAGGCCTAACCAGGTGTATTGTACACGAGCTTCGAAAGAAAAAAAAAACAAAAAAAAAAGAGTCCGCGGTATACGCACACATCATCGCAATGGAGTGATGAACTCGACGACGGGGGGTCGCTTGATTATTCCGCGTTTATAGTGATACCAGCAGGGGTGATGACACCTTTTGAATCGGAATCGTGTAAGATGCGAATTAGGGATTTTGTATAAAATGAAATAAATAAAAAAAAAAACGGGAGAGAATGAAATATTAATTCTCGTCTCGTACAATCCGCGGACATGTCGCCTTTGGACTGCGCGGATATGAAAAGAGAATATACGCGCAGGATTCTTTTTTCACAAGGTTTTCGTATTCACGAATTCTTCGTTTCTTTTTTTTTTTTTATTTTTCTTCTACATTCGTATAGATTTTTTAGCTCTGTCCGAGTGTATGGTGTCCAAAGAGTTGACCCCAAGAATGAGATGTATATATGGATAAAGAGAGAGAGAGAGAGAGAGAAAGAGGGACAGTCGTCGGTGCTTCTTCCGTAATTTGACGATGGCACGTGAGAAGACTGTGCAAACTTGGTAAAAAAAAACGTCTCCCGCAAACACGCACGGTATACACATCTTACCATTCGTTTCTTCGTGTACACAGTCGTTCAGGAGGTTTTTTTAAAAAGCATTCTGTATGTTCTTTTTCACATCGTATATACGACTTCTCGATCATCACCACACACACGCACATACACACACACACACTGTACTCCGAGCTCTCTGTACGCGCCTGTGGGAACCCCGGCGGGCCTTTCGCCACGGTCCGCGCTCGGCATACAGACCCTCCCCTCTCTCCTCCTCCCCCGCTCTTGATAATGCTTCTTCCTTCTTATTTTCTCGATTAATCGGCGTCAAAACGTATACTGCAGCGTCTCTTTTAATACACTAATGATCGAAGCTCCGTTTAATTACTCCGGAAATTTTAACAAATCTGTCAATGTCACGGTAAATCTTTTATATTTCAACTTGAATATGTTTTTGTAACATGAATTTTTCTCACGAAACTTTAATTTCTCGGATTTTATTTTTATTCTACATCTATCTCTATCCAGTTCCATCTCAATAATGATGCATAGCGTGGGCTCCGCGCGTTATATTTGCATTCTCTTATTTTTTTTGCTTATTTCAAAGAAGAGTAATCGCATTCTCTCGCGGTGTCTCTGCTCCCAAAGAGATCGCCAATACCGAACATCATATGTAAATGATCGTATATCGATTTGAATTATTGTATTTAACAATATTTGACAAAAAAAATGCCGATGTTTTCTCTAATCTTCGTGAATAACTTGTTAAGAAAATTATTGGAATTAGTTGGATGAACAGTTGGCTTTCGTGCATTAATAAAATATTTCTCACACTCAAGATCACACGGATATACAAGTAAAAACAAACAACAGGTGGCATCAGGTTCAACCCTTGAAATTCGATAAGAAAATCTCCGATACGAAAATCATCCGATTCACGGATCCGAGATGAGGAAGCTGCGAGAATATCGCGAACGAAAAATATAATCAATAAATTTTTAATCGCGATAGCGATCCGGCTCATTCCTTTCGTTATACACGTATGCGATCTTTTTTTTTCTTTCACTATATCAGCCGAGATTTCGATAAGGAGAGGGAAAGAGAGGGGTCGAACGGCACTTTTGCGGATGTTTGAGGATATATTATCCGCTTTCATATCTTCATGTACACAGAGATTTACACACGAAAACGATCTCGATATACCGCGTATAATTATACACAGACCACCGGGAAAAGAACGAAAGAGAGAGAGAGAGAGAGAGAGAGATGGAGAAAAAAAAGAGTTTCGTGCATAACCGGGAGTTGAAAACACGCCGAATTATTATTATTCTTGAATTTTATAACACGAAATGAACAGTGTGAAATATCTCACCGATGATTACAAGCCCTCTTTCTTTTTTTTAGTCCCACAATGCAGAACGTCACGACAAAGAAATGGTCATTCAATTAACTTGAAATGCGTTTTAAGTTTTTTTTTTAAATAATTTTTTGTTTAAATAAGTTTTAAAATAAGATGTTACGACGAAAATTTTTAGTCTGTAAATAATGTGTGGGAATAATAATCAATGGTATCGTATATGGTTTGTCGATTATCACTAACGTTATGTAACGTGCATACAGAAGGAAACGAGAGGATCGAGAGAAGCTCGCGCGTCGTCGAGCTCCGAGAGCTATTTCAGCGCGTTTTGCTTGCGGCTTTAGGTCTCGCGTTGTAGAAACCAAAGGCCAGCAGGCAGACGATCCTCTCAGAATGCTTGTCGCTGCGCTTTCTACCTTCGATTTTATTATACACTATATATATATATGCTACAACACTATAAACGTCTCTTACGGTAATTATATAGGCTATGCACTGCGCACGCGCATATTATATATACGTTTGGACTATATATATATTTATAGTATCGTATACACGTATAAATATCGATGTGTAGGCAATCAGTATACTGAGGATCGTGCACACGATTATATGTGTAAGAATCGAGCACTCGCGTAACGGGAAAAGCTTCTCGACACATTTATGTCCCATGTGCATATAGTATACGATCCGACGTGTCCTCGAACATTTTGCCAATTGCCCTAAAATCCTTCTCATATCATATATGTGACTGAAAATTCGTATTTCGAAATTACCCAACGAATGATTTTTCATGAGTTTTTTGTCGTCCCTCTCCCTTGATTCCCTGCGTCTGCGAAACGAGAACTGGAAAACGCTGTGTGAAATAAACCGGCAAGTGAATTTTACTTCTTTGAGAGAGGTATATTATATATCGTAATACGTATAAAAAAGTCCAGCCTTTAGCCCTGCGGGGCCGCCTTGCTATATGTACAATAACTCGAGACTTCCGTTCTCCGCGTGATCCTCCGCTCGTATGTATTACACGTATGTACCAGTTTTGCAGTTTATATATATAT
>JABMBV010056729.1:0-13687 GCA_018906735.1 Mesochorus sp. PSUC_FEM 10030011
CATTAATAAAAAAAAAAAAAAAAAAATGAGATAAAAAAATGATATTTCATCACGAATCTTTCCGGAGCTCACAGAGCTTCTTTTTTTTTTACCGGATGTGATAATTGACCCACACACAGTCTTTGAGGGAGCCCAATCGTTGCACCCAAGTAAGGAAGCAAAGAACAAATGGTCCAGGCAATTAACGAGAGAACGATTAGAAGACTTTTTTGTTTGTTTGTTTGTTTGTTTAAACGAAAAAGAAGGTAAAGGGAATAGACACCTTTCTTGGCTTTGGCCAATATGCTGAACGACTTCTTTGATTGTTCATCCTTGCCGGAAACTTGTTTTTTCTTAATAGGACCGCTCTCCTCTACGCCCATGCAAGCCTTAATAAGTTCCGCAGCGTTCTCCGAGCATTTCCGTTTACCTGGCCTTGGTTGAGAATCGTCAGCGTTACTCGAAGCTACCGAACTCTCGCTTTCCTGCCTTTTTCTCTTGCCGATTTTCACTCCCGTTGTCGTTGTTGTAGCGAGCGTTGTCATTGCTGCAGCAGCTGCGGTAGTGGTGGTAGCGACGGCGGCGACAGCGGTGGTGGTGGTGGTGGTTGTGGTGTTGATGATGGTGGTGGCGATGGTGACGGCGTTCGGCGAGGATTTGGAGATGCTGCCGGTACCGAGCTTCGGGCTCGCTTTGGCATACGGCGATATGCTACGACGTTCCTCCATGATCTTGCAGGTTCCATGTGGGCTGCTCTTGGGTGTTTTTGCGATATCGGGACTGTTTAATTTTTGGGATCTCGTGCGCAACGATCTTTTTTCACTGCTCTCATTCGGTATCTCGATGAGAAGCTGCTCAAGCAACGATTTCGGCGCCCTTTTGATGTACTCCTCGTTGCTGCTGCTGCTGCCGCTGTTAGTCGTCGTCGTTGTCGTCGTCGTCGTAATCGTCGTTGTCGTGGTCGGTGGTGGCGGAGCGGCAGTTATTCTCTCGCCGAATCGACCACCATCGTCGTTCTCCTCGATGCATATTATGTCCTGACGTCCATCAAAGTCCTGCTTTCTTCGACGTTTTCGCTTCGCACAATCGGCAGCCTCGCTAGCATCGATGTCCGGATGTATTTGACTCGCTGGACTTGGTGTATCGTCGCGTTGAAGAACAACGGGATTCGAATAGGTGTACAGAGGCGGTGTTATTCTTATCGGCTGGGGATCATCGCTTATCGTACGTGGTGATTGTGTGTCAGGCTCGTAAGAGTCACTCGTCTTTTTCGTTGTTATCGCCGTAGCAGTTGTTGTTGTTGTTGTTGTTGTTGTTGTTGTTGTTGTTGTTGTTGTTGCTGTTGTTGCTGCTGTTGTTGTTGTTGTTGCTGCTGTTGTTATTGCTGTTGTTGTTGTTGTTGTCGTCGTTGTCATTGTTGCACTCGCTGTCGTGGTGGAGCTCATCGTATCATCAGCTGTTGGTTCGCTCAATTTTTCATATCCTGGTTTTTCATCGCACTCGTCGATCTTCGACTCGCTCGGTTTCAGGCTGCTCGCCGGAAGATCCGACGTCACATCCTCTTCAGGCTGCTCAACTTTCGTTTCAACCTCAGACTTGACCTCCAACGAATCTTTCGATAGATCCGAACACGACAATGGTTCCGACTTGACCGTCGCATCGTCCACGCGTATCGCCTCTGTCTCGCTCTTGACAATACGATCGACGTGATTATCTGTTAACATTGGAGATTTATCATTATTATTTTTTTGTTTGACATCATCATTCTCGGGCTTCTCGTGACTCGTCGATTTCATCGTCTCGTCACCCGGCAACACACAACGATTCTTATCAGTCGTCTCAATCTCACTTTCGACATTGTCAATCTTGAGCATAATATCTTTTTCATCTTTTTCATCCTTCGTAACATTAATTTTTTCACAATTATCTATAACCGCCGTTAAGTCTTGTATCGATTGCTTGCTGGCGCACAATTTATTATCACAAACAGCGTCGCTATTGTCGATAGTTTTAGCGTTATTCACGTTTGTAGTATTGTTCGTCGGTACGACGACGTTCATCAACGTATCATCGAGACAACTTTCAACAATATTATCCACGATATTATCGTTCGACGGTGATTTTTCACTGATTAATAATAAACTCTTGGCGCTAACGTCCGTTCGTTCGCACGAGTTTTCACCGCATATATCTACTTTGATCGATTGGTCATTGTTCAGATGATTATTGATATAATTACCAACCGATACAGTACTCGAACTATTATTTTCGCTGGACTTGAAAAGTTCCGTTTGCGAATTTGAACACATATCACTACTACTGCTAGTCGAGGAAGGCACGTTCTTATTGGTTGTTTCGAGATAATTGGGCGTTTCACTGGGTACTACTACGTTTTTAATATCGGTCTTGGTTTGCTGTTGTGATTGTGGTTGTGGTTGTTGCTGCTGTTGCTGTTGCACAGACTCGACGGTTGCTTGTGGCCTGTGCAACGGTGATTCTCCCTGATTCGGCGATTTTTCCGAGAGAGCGTCCATCGACTCGATACCTGAATCTTCGCCGCCACCGCCGCCTCCCCCGTTGCCTGCGCTGACGACTCCTCTCTCGGGATGTGTATCGGTGACTGGGGTCATTACCGGTGGATCCGTCAGATTGGCCTCGGTCGTTGTGACGGTTGAGACCGGGGGCGTCGGCGTCAGAGTCGAGATTGGTGTTGGACTCGGCATGGCCGGGGTCTCTGTGCTCGTCATCGTCGTCGCTTTTGGATTATCGATCGATTCTTGTTTCATCATCGGCTCCACCAAGGTCTCGCTGATGATCGAACCGGTCTTGGCAACCGTTGTCGTTGTCGGGGTCGTCGAAGACTCGACACTCGTCAAAGGTGGTCTGGGCTTTTCCGAAACGTTGCAAACGATCGGATTAACGGCGGGGCTCTTCAGAAGGCTGACTCTTTGATGCGCCACCGTGTCCTTTTTCTCCCTCGTTAATTGTCTGTCCCTGTCGACATCCTTGATCGCATGATTTTGTGTTACTCTCTTGTGACTATAATGATGTTGCTGCTGCTGCTGTTGTTGTTGTTGTTGCTGTTGTTCGGAAATCAACTTGTGCCTATTGATCAAGGCCTGCTGACTGCTCGCTGAATCGTTGCTCTTCAATATCGCGTGATTCTTCATTTTTTGTCCTACGCTCTGAGTCTTCATCGATACTTGGGGAAAATTCACCACCTTAGTAGTCTCGTGATCGAGCTTCGATCTCACTGGTGTTAACTTGCTCGTCATTGACTGTTGAGAATTATTCGACGCTGCCTCGATCTGCTGGGACACTTGTTTTGTCTGCTGCAACGACGATATACTTGGATTCTTTCCGGTTGAAATGTCGTTGCTCTCGTGGTTTGAATTTGTGATGGTTTTCGTTACCATAGGCGTATTTTGGCCGGTTGAATCGGCTACGATACGACGATTTTGATGACGCGCCGCATCGACGTTTTGAGATTCTGAAATTTTATAAATTTCACAATTATTATCGTTATTGCCAATTTTATTTTATTCTTTGTTGGTCAAACAAAGATGGAAACATTTAGAAACAATAATAACAAATATTCAATTGTAATAACCTGCTGAATGAAGGTCCTTCTCGTCCATCAAGCTCAATCGTCTTCTCTTCTCTTGACTCATAAGATCCTTCCTCACACCGTTAACCTCGATCGAACGTGACGCAACGATACTAGACGATTTATCCACAATTCCAGTTCTGCTAACAACATCACCATCGCTCGTTCTTCTAACCTCACCGACTTTCCTCAGCGAGCTCGAATCGTTCACAACACTCGAATGTGAATCAGTCTTTTTCACAATTTGCCCGATCTCACCTCTGTAGCCGAGTTTACGCCATTTTGTCTGATTATCAAGTATTCTTCCACCGGATAAGAGATTCTGTTCTCGATGCATGCCCTCGCCCGAATCCGATTTCTTTTTAGAATCTCTTCTCTTAGTTTTACCTAAAAGATAAAAAAAAAAATACCAACGTGTAATAAGAATCCACTTTTTCTTTTCTTTAAAATACCATAAAAATCGTACATTTCTCTACGCTATTACCTCCGCCGATTTTATGCTCGTTCGTGTGATTAAGAGCCTCCGTATCGTTATGAACTTTTGCCAACTGCTGTTGCTGTTGTTGCTGTTGTTGTTGCTGCTGCTGTTGCTGTTGCTGTTGCTGTTGCTGCTGCTGCTGTTGTTGTTGTTGTTGTTGTTGTTGCGGCTGTTGTCCGCTCTGATTAACAATAATTGGTTTGTGCTTAAGGGGCGATGGTATCCTGCTGTTGAGAGGAACATCATCGACATCACTGGCCTTGCCGCTACTCGAGGAAGGTTTAGTGACGACGCATTGTAATCTCGTGGTTTCAACGAGATTAGAGTCCTTGTGTAAGGCGTTGGATTTCGTAACAATATTCTGAAGAGCATTGTTCATCTTGGTAACAACAACAACGCTGGTCGCACTGTTGGCAACAGTTGAATTCGATAGCGGTAACTTGGATGCCAAGGATGAGGCCGACGACGAGGCCGCGGTCGTTGCGCCAGACCCGATCATCATGCCCAAGGTCTTTTTCTGCAAGATCTTGCTACCGTCCGTTGAATCCTTGATCTTCTTCAGTTTGCCTCGTCTCTTGAGACTCAGTGTATCCAAGGAGTCCGAGGAATCTCGCAATTTTTTCTCTTTCTTTCTAATCTGCACAACCGCCGCGTTACGTCCCCTAAGAGAAATGTGTAATGGCGGCACGCGCGGCTCCTCGCAGCCCATCGCCGAATTAGTCAATCCAGCGCTGAAGACTTTGCCGCTCACGGACTTGTCGGCTTTTCTCGCGGCCGGTGCATTGACGAAAGACACGTCGACCTTGTACGCAGGTGTAACGGGCTCTGATTTTTCCAGCTTCAGTCGCAGTTTTATCTTCTCGCCGGTTATGGCCGGACTGTGAGCGTTCTCGCGTCCTACCCCCGACGTCGCTGTTTTAACTCTGCTACCGTGTTTCAAGCTACCCTCGCTAGCTGTCGACTTGACGGTCGTCGTTTCCGAGTCGGACTGATCGGTATTGGTCGTCGTGTCGTTTCTCCGTGAAAAATTACTATCGGCATCGTCGTCCGAGAATATTGAGTTTGAACGATCATTGGACGGCGAGGGAAATGAAAAAAAATCATCCTGATTGTCGACGGCGCTCTCTCGCTCAGAGTCGGAACTGTCGCTTGGCATTGGCTCGAGGTGACCGGTCAATGGATTTATCAAAAACTGTCTTAATTTTCCCGACGACGTGTACTCGGGTTCTGCCTCGTTCTTTTGTACATTTCCCTCCTCGTCCTCCTCCTCTTCCTCCTCCTCATCCTCGTCATCGTCTTCATCCTCTTTCTTATTGCTCTCGTCCTTGTTATCTCTGCTCGTCTTCTTTACGGTCGACGGACGTTCGGAAAATTTTGATACGACGTTCGAAGACGCTGAGATGTGATTGGCGGTGGGACGACAACTATTGCTGGTGTTGCTCGAAGGAAAGGCACTAGAAGCCACGTTACTACCGAGCGTCGAACGTTGGCTGGTATTCACCTGACCCGTTACTGAACTAATATTTTGAGCGTTCCACGTGGTCCCGTTAGCGTTTCCAGCGCTCGATGGGTAATTTCTACTTAGAATATTTTGACTCTGACCATAGCGAAAATCTGTCGTTGCGCTCGTATTCACGTTTACATTTTTCACTTGGTTGTGATGTAACTGCTGTTGTACATTTATACTCTGATTGGTTTGTTGTTGCTGTTGCTGGGACGCCGTCCCGGGCGGTTGTTGCTGCTGTTGAGGGCCCACCGATCTCGGATATGGAGGAGGAGTTTGTTGACGTTGGTTGCTCAGATAGCCCAATCTCTGTTGGGCGACGTTGATCCCTCCGTGTTGTTGTTGTTGTTGTTGTTGTTGTTGTTGTTGCTGCTGCTGCTGCTGTTGCTGTTGCTGTTGTTGATGGAGCAACTGTTGTTGCTGCATCATCTGATGATTGCTCTGAAGATTCGGTCCTATATTTTGCATACCCGCAGTTCCAGGCCCTTGAAGACCGATCTGTTGCTGCAGTATCGGGCGTTGTTGGACCGATCCTCTTATCGGCTGTCCGTTAACCGGTAACCTGGAGGCTATTATATTCTGCTGCTGTTGCTGCATTTGCTGCTGAGATTTGTAAACTTGTTCCTGCTGTCTCGCTGGAAGCTTTTGTTGGCTGTGCAACGTTTGACCGGCAGTGTGATCCATAGCAGCCACCGTGGGACCGATTACACCGCTCGGTGGTGGCAGTGTCGAGGGCTGATTTACGTTAACAGTTACAAAGGCCGAGGGGCCTGAGCCTCCCAGATTCGATGTCATAACCATCGTGCCACTGCTTCCACCGCCACCACCTCCAATGAGATCCTCGGTTCTCAACGAGTCGAGACTCGACGGCGGCGACTCGACACTCGACGACGAAGTGAGATCTTTCCTGCGCACGGGTTTCTTGGTAGGTCGCGAACGACTCGCGTTGCCGCCGAGTTCCGTGACAGCCGTCGCGGGCGGTGGCATCTTTTTACCCGTTATCGCCACGTTATTTGGCATCGAGCTACTGCCACCGTCGTTTTGCAGGAGATTAACCAGCAAAGGACTCGACAGAGCGACCTGATTCCCATTGGTACTTCCACCGTGATTCGGGTGCGAACTCCCCGACGTTCCCGAGGTCTTGTACGTCAATGGCTGCACCGTCGTTTGACCGGCCGTCATCGGCGTCGTCGTTGCCCCCGCCGATGATCCCTTCGAGCTCTCCTGCGACGACGGATACGGCGGCGGCGGTTGTTTATGCTTGAACTGCACGGAATTCTTAATTGTAGTGGCTTGTGACTCGCGATTATGTATTGCTTGCGCAGCGTGGGTCATACTGGCAAACGGGAATGGACCGTTGTAATTGTTTCGCGGTGATGCGTTTGGATTGTTTGCTGCCGGTTGATTTCCGCTCATGTTACCAACGCCGCAGCTGTTGCTCGACGATGTCGACACCGGTTTCGCTATGAACGGTGGTATCGGATCGCAATCCGTTGGTGCCACCACATTCGGCGATCGGAACTGCGGACTTTTCTCCGTGGATGTACCTGCCATTTAAAACGAATTTACCGATTAATTCACTTTTTCTTTCACCGATTTTCACTCTATCGTTCATCATTCTTCTCCATAATTACCGGCTACTATGAGCTGTGCAACGCTACTCATAACCGACGAAATGTTAGATCCGTTGCTCGGACCCGGCAGCGTTGTCGTTTGATCCTCCCCGGTATTCGTTGATGCTCCCGCTGCATCGTCCTGCGATCTACTCGCTCCCTCCTGCGCCCCTCCCGAACGAAGCACTATCTCTTGCGCTTCTCCGCCAAAACGACTCGCTATTCTCAATGATATAACCTGCAGATAAATATTCATTTCAATTATACAAAGAATCTATCGTATATAAATTATTTTTCAACTTCGCGTGACAAAATTTTGTAAGTAGAAAGTTTAATACAGTATTGAATTTCTAGCGAAATTTCTCGATTATTCATTATCTCAAAATTAAGATATTTATTGTTGAAATTTGCTATTTTTCAAAACCTTCCAATAATGATAAAATTACATATTTAAACAACGAATATCTCTATTGCTTGACGACAAAACTTACTCAAATTTTTTACACATTAGAAGTAATGTTTAAGAAAATTCACGAAATATTTCAAAAAATTATCTTAAAAAGCTGTATCCGATGATTTTGCCTTTACTTTATACGTACGATTATGATTAATTCGATATAATTTCGTTAAACTCAGCTCATTCTTGTGACCATTAATATATTTTCATCGAAACAATATTTATTCGTCGATTAAATTTCTATCTGTTAATATTTTCGACTCTGAGCAAACAAGATTGAAGAAAAAAAAATATACAATTCAAACATATTCTAGAATTTTTTCAAACACTTTAAACATAATAACGTGCCGTTCAAAATGACAAATTTCATTTTTACTTACCTGGTCGCCTTCTACCTGTACCGATAGAATGCCAAGCTGCGTCAATGTGGAGGAACCTTGAGCAGCTAATTCCCTCAGACGCAAAGCTGCCTCTCTTGGAATAGAGAATGTTACTCTCACAGAATTCCATGGCTCTACCTTGTTGACGCGTAAAGTTTCACCTTTTTCTGAAAATTCGATATAAACGTTATTTGTGATGTTGCACGAATTATCACAAAAGTTCATCGATAAATATGAAAAAAAAATTGCAATATCACAAGTAACTGTAAAAAAAACCTTAGAAAATTCACGAATAAACGAATAAAAATGAATGAGTAAGCCGATGATAAAAGAAAATCTCACCTTTGGAGAGTAGATACTTCAGACGATCAACAATGACTTTGAATTTGTGTGGAAACTCTGGATCTCTAAGATCACCTTCGCACGTTACCACCGTCTCGATCAAATCACCATCGCTATCCGCCGCCATGACTGTAGAATGCAGCGAGGTTGAAAAATCGTTAATTTTCATTCGATTCATATACAAAAATGCCTTTTTTTTTTTTTTTTTGAATTTTCCAAAAAGTAATAATTAAATATATAACTCACCAATCATTAATCACATAACTACCCGGGGAGCCTGGGGACTTGTCAGAGAACAGTGTGTATCTTTGTCCGGTGAGATGTCCGTCTGTTGACTCCAAACCGACAGCCCCAAACTCCTCTCCGGGTGAGCGGCAAACTTAGTTACCCTGTGCACTATATTGAAAAAGGGAAATATATATTGAAAAATGAAACAGAAGAAAGGAAAAGAATAAAAACCAAAGAAAAAAAGGATTTTCTTAGATTCAAATTCGAGGAATATATTTTTTTGGGCTCAATAATCCCGATTTCGATAATCGAACAAAACGAACGAATTTCCGATCGTTAACTTGGAATCGATAGGCGATGTTTCGTATCGTATTATAACTTGTGGTCACACAATATCGAATTAGCATTAAAAAAAAATGATATAAAACAAAAAAATAACGTTTTATTTACCTAATATTACACGCTTTGACGCGCAATGTAATTTATAAATGGCCTTGACGCGTAAATAAATAAAATACACGACGTATAAAGTGTACGCGTTAGATCGCGCAAAAGAGTAGAAAAAAAATAATAACAATGGCGAAAATTTTGTGGATATAAACACGCACAGCAGCGAATTTGGATATATACCTACTATTAGGTTATAACACCCTCTGGGGCACCGAAACGTTCTTTTCCCCGGTGTAATTCGGTGGAAATGTGTATTTTGCCGTATAGTCGAGGAGCGACGTGTATCTAAGTAACATGATAAATGTCCCCGATGGCGATAAGGCGGAGAGGAAAAAAAAAAAAGGGGGGCACGATTCGTCAAAAGCCGCGTAAAAACATTCCCGAAGAGCAGAAATTATGGAGGATAAAGAGAAAGAGAAAAAAAATCGTCTTTTAGTACGCGGTGCACCGCGAAAGGCGGCTTCCACTATATTCCTATCGGCAAAATAAGGTTATACAGATTTGAATGAAAAGGTTGATGGACCACGAGAGCGCGGGGAGGGGAGGGGGAGCGCGAGAGAAAAAAGAGGGGAGGGGGGAGAAATATCGGGTCGATCTTAAATATACACGGGTGTCGTTAAAGTTAACAACTTTTAAACGTTTTTAAAACATTATTCGCGTTCGAATAAGAGGGAATTTCTCTTCGTCCAAGAGTCATATAGAAGAGAGCATTCGATATCGTTGGGACCACCATTTTGTACGTCGGGGGAGGTGTACTACGTGAAGTGGGCTCAAGCATGCTCCGCGAGCCCCCCGTCAAAAAAAAGTCCCGTGAGTTTACGCTTCTCAAGCTGGATCGGGAGACTAAAAGATGAATGAGGGCTCGTAGATGATAATAAACGCTCAAGGAATAGACAATAATGACAATAAAAGACAATAATATTCCTCGTCAACACTATTATTTCCAAGCCGTATGAGCGTGTAGAAAGAACTTTTTAACGTTACCCCATTTCTCGTCCAACTTGCGTGAACTATAATCTCGAGTTCTTGTTACACCGTAACACAACACCTATTACACTCCTTAAGATCCTAAAACACAAAGCTCGTTTCTTGCACCACTTTGTGAACGCGTAAAATCGTATAAATGACAAAAATACTCGACATAATCGTCAATATAAAGGGACAAGTCATAAAACGCCATGAACAATAACAAGGTGACGCCATTTGCAATGCGATCAACTGACATGCGCAAATCAATCCCCCGTTGTATTGTGGGTAACGTTGCAATTGGTTGCAACGCCATCTCACCGATAATCTATCTCGGCTCGCAACCTCTACCATTCTCTCTCTCTCTCACACACACACACACTTTTCCCCATTTTTCCTTTTACTTCAGCGTTTTCCTCGTCTTTTCAAACTTCACCGGATATCATTTTTTTCCTTTTAAAATGACATTTTATCGACAATCTATCGATATATAATGTCATTAGACACTCGCAAATTGTCTCGATGAAATAACAATCCTTCGAATTATTTTCTTATCAAAATTTATGGTACACACCCATACAACATCATTGCAGCCTTTTTCAAAGGTTTTTGTTTGTTTTTATTCTAGGCGTTGATTACCCATCGTAATATGTATGTCCATTCTATCTACATTAAATTATCCATGGATTTTTTTTTTATTTTAATTTCTCCAATAACATACTACACTCGATCTCGAAATGTTTTTTTTTTTTCAAATTTTCTACAATTTTACTTCGGGCACGACTGCATGTATCCAGCGTCGCACATGATTTTAAGTTGAGCCTCCGGGTCGTAAGTTCTGAAATACAAAATCGAGGCATGAAATTTCACGTTTTAGGATCCGGCGACAAGAGATATCAATAAAAATGAATTTTACTTGTAGAAATCGGCGTACGCCTGCTTCACTTTGTCCATGTAAAATACTTTGTAGCATGTGGACATTACGCCGGTGAAAACAACCATTGTGATGAGGTTCCTCTGGATGTTGGCTTTCAGGAGACCTCGCATCTTCGGCTTGGGTAGAGGAGCCATCTAATAAACGTTAAATTTATTCGACTCGAACGTTTTTAAGAATATTCTGTGCTCAACGACAGCTCCGAACGACAATTAAACGAAAAATAAAGTGGAGAAATTATTTGATTTTGGGATCAGTCCGAGATGCGAAACGATTCAAAAATCGTCGTTATGTAATTTTAAGTACCGATAAATTCAAATGATTAAAGAATAATAGCGGACGAAATGTCAGCTGCCGAGTTGAACTCACCTCGTCTGATACTCGTCTGATACTCGAGTTTAAACAATTTTTCGATAAGTTTATTAATACGACTGTGCGGAGCAACCAGAAGAAAATACAAGGGATTAGAACAAACCTCAAGATATTCTGATGGTGTTTCTGCGTGTGTTTGTTACCGAGCTGAAAAAAATCTTTTATTCTCTATAGTTATTTGTCAATTTATGGATTTTCTATGTAGACATTGCTTGAAACTTCGTGAGTCACTCGTCCGATGGCGCTGCCTGTCACTTTTGGGGCGCTTTAGAAAAAGTGGAGGGGGGTATTATTGACAGTCACTGATGTATCGCATCGACGTGTATACATATATTTTGTATTTTGTTATTTTCTGTCGTTCTCCTTCATTTTTCTCCTGTCATTAGGATTCAAGTTTTCTTTTATTTTTTTCTGTATTATTAATAAAATAAAATGAGTTCGCTACTAATCGCCTCGACGGCCATTTGTTTTTCCGGCTATTTGGCTCCGATATTTATTAAATACGTAAGTTCGCACGATAACAGATAGAATAATATGCCAACAAAATAACACGTGTCGATCGATTCAACGATTTTTTTTTTTGACAGTTGTCATCGGCGATTCATTCGGACAATAAAAATAAACAAATTTTGCGTTCCGAGATACGACAATTGGAGAAAGAGATGTCCGAAACGTCCGTCACCAATGAATTCGCAAAATTCATGAGACTCCAAAGAAGACACACGAAAATGAAGGAAGAAATAAAAGAGAAAGGTGACGATTTTGTTTCACCAAAATTATTTTCATTCCCATACGAAATTCAATTTTCTTCCTTCTTCCTCTTTTAGCTTCCGAAAGATTGTCGTCGCTCAACAGGACTCAGCGTTATCTTACTTATGGCAATAAACTCATCAGCGTTAGTATTATTTTGCTGTTTTTAGAGACAAGGACAATAAAATTCATTGTTTTTTTTTTTTTCGAATAATTTAAGGAAATATTTCGCAGTGATGAGTGATTTTTGAAAAAAATTTCTCCAAAAAAATTCTTCAATATTTTGGTTTCAAAATATGTTATTATTGATATTTTAGATTGTACAAGATAATTTTATTCTCAATTTAATTAAATTTGAAAGCAAGTTGGTGATACAATCGATTGCAGTCCTTGAGTACGTCTGAAATAATCAAATCAAATAGATTTTTGTTCTGTAGACTTGTCATTATCGTCTGGACCAGCATTAGAAATCTTTATCAAAAAAAAACTACAAAATGGTGGACTTTTGAAATTTTTTAAAACAATTTTTTTTTCTTGAAATTTCTTTTTCAAAAGTTCACTATTTTGTAGTTTTTTTTTTGATAAAAATGATTAAATCTGGGTATGAACAAAAAGTGGAAAGTCTACAGAACAATAATGTATTGGATTTTTTGTTTCAAACGTAATGTATGAAAAATTTGAGAAATCTTCACTATCTGATAATCGAGATATTCAGTATTAAAAATTGCAACTGTAACACGCGATCTTGTAAGATCCAAAAAAATGATAATTTAAACATTTAATATTTCCTCAATGATGTGGTAAAAGTTGAAATTTGAAATCCACGTTTTAACAACAATAATATCATTAAAAAAAAACATTAAAAACTTAACTTATTTGGTTCATGCAAGAACATCCTTGAAACGTTTTTCGTTGCTGAGCTCAAATATTCCATTGAACAAAATTAATTTACAGATAATAATTTCCATGATTCTGGTCTACTCGTACGGAAAAGAACCGATCGTGTCGCTACCTCACAGTCTTCTTTGGCCATTTGGAAACTTCTTGAGCTGGCCTTCCTCTCATGATAATTCAATATCTCTTATCGCATGGATGATACTCACGCGAATGGTCGTTGATACGTGTAAAAGTAATTTCTCCTGAGAAATAAAATTGTATAGAACTCAAAATTGTACATATATAATTATAAACCTTAATGAAAATGCAATTTTTTTTTTAATTCTGGAAATGTACAACCAGCATTAAAGGTCTATTTTGCATAGCAAAATAATCAATGCTCAAATTCATCTTCATCCGACTCTACGTAAGATTGGATATCAAAAAAGTGGGGAAGGGGGAGGAAACTCACTTATTCGTTTATTGTTTGTGCTATTTATTGAACAGACAGGGTAACAGACTTTGTTTTTAACGTGACACACACGCACACACGCACACGCACACACACACATTGCTTTCTTTTTAATTTCCTTCTTTTTCTTATCATACCAATGTAATAGCTTTTAAGCACCAACGAACTGTAGGACAAATCGCGGACTTATATACTACCGTTGCCCTCTATATTTCACCGGATATTTTTTTTTTTTTTGTAAAAATGAGATTAGTACTACATAATAATAATAATAATAAT
>JABMBV010056840.1:0-13687 GCA_018906735.1 Mesochorus sp. PSUC_FEM 10030011
TATAATCATATATATATATATGTATAATACAACAGACTCTCGCACTCACAAAATTGAGAGTCGGTCGGACGAAATGCTCGACACCGACGCTCATATACCGTGAGAGGGAAGAGGTCGAAGGATCTGAAAGGATCGGCGACCTCGTCGGTATCGTCTGTAGAAAAGCCTTCGTATACTTGTGCATCAATGTCTGTACCCTTTTAGGGATCTAATAACCATATTCAACCGAGAAAACAACATTTTTACTTAAGTAAAATACAATTATCCCAATTATAATGTTAATTATTGTAATCACCTGAATTATTTTTCGATATATATATTTTTTATTTGACACACGATATAATCTGTAAATACGTTCTACAACATACGTCTTCAAAAAATTGCGTGATTTTCATTCAACATATCCCCCCCCCCCACGTATCTATAAACAGGAAACTTGGCTACAGAAGCAAAAGCAATAAAATCATAAGTATCTGAACAAAAAGGCACGAGGAAAGATTCTTCTTTTGTATTCAATGGCTGCTTACACGCAGAAGATGAGGTTTTATCCCGTCGTTTCGTCTCGAGGAATGTGCGCGAGAATCGATTATCACGCCACCACTGGTATATATCGATGCGTTAAAGCTTCGATACTTGCTTGCGTCGTCGTTATCAGCCAATCTATACCTATATACATATATATATATTCAACTCGTATATGTATATAATGTGTATTGGTATTGGTACGCCCTTAACCGGGTGCACACGCATTCGCCCGTGTTCGGGCGCAATTCTCTTCTCTCGCCTATGTTCATTCTCTCGTGCCCTAACGCCTCGTAGCTCTCACCCCGTATACGCATTACGTTCAGTAAATTATAACTATATATCGCACGACATGGAGAATCTATGCAGGACCGATACGTATATGTGTGTGTTTATGTATCCATAGAGGTTGCTTATTTCTAGACGTATAAAGCAAAAGGACGCAGACCATCCAACATTACGTGGATGATATCGTTGTTTACGCCTTTTTGCTTCGCAACAATCGTCGTATACATTTCGCACATATACAAGATATCGTTACTATATATTCTATGCTCGATCATCAGCGACGCGAGTTCTCGCACAACGCACACAAAGTTGATAGCGCGCGGGATGTGTGCAGCCTCCTCACGGGGCCACGAACTAATGACACCGAAGCATCAGCATCAGCAGCAACGTGGCTTCATCGCTTCTGGTGTGCTGCCACTGCCGCTGCTGCTGCTGCTGCTGCTATAATACTCGTACCTCGAATATCATCAGGGCGATATTGCCACCGCGAGAGATTAATGTTTTACCGAGAACACTGTGCGATGCCCCGGTCCTCTTCCAGCTCGCACGTTTTCCCTCTCCTTCTCTCTCCCTCTTTCTCTCTGTCTTTCTCACTCATTCTCTTCCTCTCTCGTGCATTATTCAACTTATGAGGGGATCGCTCGATAGAGCATATGTACGATGCATTGGTAATTCGGATCACGAATTGTGTCGGCACTCGGTTTAGCACGTCATATACTATACTCGTCGGATCTTTCGGGCTATCATTAGACGTTTGGATGCTTAGAAAAAATGTAGACGTGAATAATTTCCCATTGGCTCGACCGTCAGCTGTTTACGTCTTTTTTGTTGATGGAATTTTTAAATTCAGAATTTAATTCGAAGATTGAATACTTTAGAAAAAAAAAATCTGTTGATATTTAAAAATGCAACAATGTACTATAAAAAATAAATTGAATGGAGAAGATTTCGATCGTAATTGCAAAAATTACATCACAAATGTGAAATAAATATTTCATCACGATCTTCATTTTTATTTCTAATCTATTATAATTAAAAAAAAGAAACGAAAACTTCAAAAATAGAATCGGATGATGAAGATTTCAATGGTAGTTAGCAAAATGACATGTAAAATAGATGTTCAAGTACAACCTTTGTTTCGTAATCTATTTAGGGGAGCTCTAATCTCATCGACATTGCAATATCGTATACACGTGAAACATATTCCTGCCGATCGTGACAACGTTCATTGGCTCGTATGTACCACGGTTCTCCTGTTTAGTTTGCCAGGTCCGAGGAAACGTGAAGAGAAGTCAAGAGCACACGGGGATGCGAGAGCATGGGAGAAGAGAGCCAACATGTTACATAGAGGATATTGAGAGCTCGTTGCTGCTTTCAACAATGCTGGTGTTTATATGGGGAGAATGATAGAGACGCAGAGAAGAGGCGTCGACACGAACGCATCGGAGGTTGCACATCGTTGCCTCTCCGCAACGATCGTCGACGTACCAACCACGATCTGTATATACACGTATATACGAACAGGATATGCAACGCAGAGTGAGATCGAGAGAGTATTCTCGCCCCGACGATCTCTTGCTATGGCTAGAGCCGTCCACACTTCATACTGCTCGTACACCCCTTCGTACACCCTTCTCGCAATCCTGAACGCATACAGATATATAACATTCGAGCTTTTGCCTCTCTCTCTCTCTCTCTCTCTCTCTCTCTCTCTCTGTTTCTCTCTCACTCACTAACTCACTCTATGTCTGTCTTTGTGTGTCTCTGTCTCATTCTCTTTCTCTCGCATTCTATGTGTTCTTCTCTCTCGCTCTCTCATGGTTTAGGTTATTGTTCACGTTAATTGATGCGTTATGTTTGATGCCGTTGTGATAGCCATTGTACGCGGGGGTGTCCACTGATAACTGAGTTACTGACTGCGGCGACCAGAGTGCACTCAAACCTAATTATCTCGACCCGATGCAACTGCCGCATTGCGTTCCCGCTGTTCAACTACCATATGTCTGGATATCGCTTCTATATCTACTATGGCATTAGGCTCTGATGTATCATATATGTGGATTTACGATATAGAATGCAGATGAATCAGAATTTGACGCCGATTGGATTACTGCGCTTGAGAGGCAAATTCGTCTTAGCAGCCTCCATATTGCGACCAACACATTGCGAGAAACTTGAGCATTCATTCGATTCATATTGATTATTTTATCAGTATAAAAAAAAAAGACATTTTTGAGTAATATATAAATCTGCATTATTTTCAGTAACATAAGCTTTTTTTTGTTATTTTTAGTATATAAAATGGTTTGAAATGCCGAAATTATTACATACGCACAATAACATACAAAGTCAACATGAATATAAGTTAGACATTTAAAAAAAATGTTTTTCAATGAAAAAAAAAACACCCATTTTAGAATGTATGCTAAATAATTGCTAAACGAATCCTGGGGCGTTTTTCTATTCTCGATTTTCTTCTTTTTAATTTCTTTCTTCGCTACCGATGATTAGGCTAGCCATGCTCGTTTAATTAATTTTTATCACACAGACGGTTTCGAAAAAGACCGAAAGAGACAGTGTAGAACGAAGGGTCAGAGGATGTGGGGCGAGACGAAACAGCGGCGTCGTAAAGCCAGCTACTTTACGCGCCCGTTGGTTCGAGTGAGAAAAGAAATATGTATTAGTGGCAGAGATGAACGTGGATGTAGAGGTGAATGTGTGTAGTGTAATAGTGTACCTGTGAATGTACGTAAGAGAGAGAAAGAGAGAGAAAGAGATAGAAAGAGAGCTTGGAAGGATTGAGAGGTGCTTTAGAGCGCCTCTGCGCAAAACGGAAGCTCCGGCTACGATAAATCCTGAAATTCAATTCGCTCGCGCTCTCCTTTGGTCCGTGTCTGCCCACGCCCGGGGAGTAACCACTTGCGCCAACTCGGAGGCGCGTCTGTGTCTGCTAAGGTCGTCTCTCGTGCGCCATCTATCTGCAGTAACCGTAGATAAACATTCATCCGTGCCTCTCTTTCCCTCGGGTAGTCAAATATTCTTTTATCTTTTCCTCTTCTTCTTTTCTACTTCGTCACTTTCGAATCCTTTCGGCAGAATTCTTTGACGACGACATCTCGCTCGTAAAGTAAAACATCGCTTTAAGCATAACTCCAATTCTCATTTTACCTTCTATCCTCAACGCATGTATCTCACCTCTTTGGCAATAGCCTCAGACATTTGACCCTCTATATTTTCATATAAAGTATTATAGCGTTGGGTGCATGAAAAAAAAAATATATATATAATATTGGGCTTAAAAGGAACCGGAACAAATATTGTTTGGTCAAAATATTGAGGAACAATAAAGTAAATGGAATGTTGTTCAGTTTTTTTTCCTCACAGTGCCTAAGCAGTTTATGTTTCTCTCTTTTTTTTTTCGAATAATAGTAATTTATTGAAGCGAGTGCTGTACTTTTCTTTCTATCTTGGGAACGACCTTTTCGCTATTGTTCCTTCCTCGTGCGTTTTTCTCTTTACTCTTCTCATTCTCCCTGGTTCACCATACCAACATCCACACGCACACACACACGAATATATATACACACTTATCGCAAGAAAATTACATTTCGTCGGTTGTAAAAGGACGAGAGAGAGAGAGAGAGAGAAGGAGACCGTGTGTGATGCGTCGTAAAAAATCGTAACTACGCCAACCGAATTCACAGAGAATACGCGCGAAATTGCACCACAGAGTCTCTCTCCGTACCTATCTCTGTTGGCCATCAACATTGCGCTCTGGGCTTGATAGACCCTTTGTAAAACGTCATTTCATACACGAGGCTTTTATGCCCTTGCTTCTCTTCGCTGAGGCGGAAGCTGAGCGAGTTTCTCTATATAATACACAGCAAGCCACCAAGCGTTTTACATTTTATTTTTCTTTCATCTCGTCTATTTTTTGATAGTTACACAAGTTTTTTTTTCACATCAACAACATTTTGATGTTTATTGCTTCTCGAGTGGAGTTTCTCTAATTCAAAATATGAATTTTTCCAAAATACATGTCGGTGCATAAGATTTTGATTTTTATATTTAAAAATCCATGAGGATATGAATGAAAAAAAAAGAAAACAAAATGCTATCGGAGATTTTCATTGCATATACAGATTTATCAGAGCGAACGCAGAACGATGTCTTTCCATCAACCCGATATCCCGTTAAGGAAGAGACAAATTCTTCGTCACGTTCTCGAGGGTGAAACAGGATTATAGTCTTAGATGTTCCGGTAAGGATTCTGTGATAGAGAGAGAGAGAGAGAGAGAGAGAGAGCTTCGCTAGTTTCATTGAAGTAGAAGTGAGTGAGAGATAAACACACATACACCATAGTCTTTGAGATCCTCTCTCTTGTCTCTGATGTAGACTATCCTTCTTCGTCCATCTCACCGCGTAAAGGATATTCAACCAGACTGTTGGTGTACACCCAAGGAATCCTAGCCACAAGTTCACGTCTTTAGGCTTGGGCTGTGTTGCCCGAAGATGGAGCCTTGCCGAAGTCTAAGAGAATAAGAGAGAGAGAGAGAGAGATAGAGAGAGAGTGGGAGGGAGAGGGAATCTTCGGATCGTTGGGTTTTCAAGGAAACGCTCAGGGAACCCTATACTCTCCGGGTTGGTCGAAGCTCGAGGCATTTCGTCCACCTAGCAGATCACCGTGTCCGTTTACTCCATTATCGAGCGCGACCTGAGGGCACACGCCAACCCGAAGACTGGTCATCGTGGTCCTTCAGTCTCGCTATATACGTGTATTATCGCTCAGGCACCAGCACACAGACGGACGAGCAAACATCTAACACAAATCTGATGCATGAACTAAAGCACTGGCTCCGCTCACGTACTCGTATAACGTTTTAACCAATGGCAAAGGTTCCCCAATAGATCTGACGACATATATATGTTAATTCATGAGGATATGGAGCGGTGGTGGGCAAAGCCTCGTAATTAAACTCTCGCAGCGTCTAAGATGCAAAACGTACTTGGCAAAGCGGAGCTTAACCGTGGTATAGCGAGCCCGGGAATTCAGGGGAGAGGAAGAGTGTAAGGAGATCGGGAACGAGATTGAGTGAGCTTTCCATGCGATCTATCCATTCTATTTTGTCCCGGTAGAGACTATATGTGTGTATAACCATCTCTGATTGAAGACTCCGGGCGACCAGTTGGGTTCCGAAGGTGTTGCACGAAGCCCTCCACGCGCTTTACCTTCCCCTCACTCCTTCATCTCTTCATGGCGTCGCTTTCACACTCACCTTCTCAAAGAAGTAGGTCCCATCTCTCGACGAGCCTAGTCTATCCTCCGGCGAACCCCGTTGACGGGTTCTTCGAGGTCCGGAAGTGTTACCTGGCCTTGCCGGCGGCAAAACGTCCGCTTCTCTTTCCCTGCTTCTATTCTCTTCTCTTCTTCGCAACAGTATTGTTCAACACCGCTTGCGTAGATATCGAATTTCTTTCCCGGTGAAACATACTGGACCGACGATTTATTATTTTGCAGGCATCTTAGAGACACGTGAATGACCTCCGGATAAGCGTTATATATATCAGTCGAAGTGAGAGGTTCCAGTAGAATTTTTCGTGCATTGAACTCTCGCGAGATTTAACATTTTTGGATATTCAATATTTTGAAAATATCATTGATGAAGAGTGGATTTGAAAATTAAGGCGTTTCACCGCATCTAAGACATAGTCATTTGGACCCAGTGAAAATTCTGGTGATTGTATATATATCGACCGGTGAACAATGCAACCGTAAAATAATTCAATGGCAGGTGCTGCTCCTGAAACTCATGCGTTGTCCTTTACTGAAGACTACACCCATCATGCCAACCCATCGAATAATGGAGATGTATCTGTTGGGGATACGCCCCCCCACCCTTCTCCTCTTCTCCTGTGTTCACGTTATTATACGACAGTCTCTTGTCTACTAGAACCAAGGTGTTATCGAGATTGAGTGCGGTCATATTGCTCTATCTTGGTAGCTGTAACGTACTTCTTCTATATCTTTACTAGACCACGTAATCCAGAGTTTGTTCAGTATCCCACCACCTCTTCCATCATCCTCAAGCCATCGAAAGAGTATGGGAGTGTCAGTAATTCGCCAGGTTCTTTTTATTCCCGAGTATAATAAAGTAATAAATAAGTAATAAAGTAATGACCTTCCCGGATCTTTTTTTTTCATCCTTCTGATTGAGCCATCTTGATTTTTCATGATACGATATTTAACATAAATGATGAAAAACTTTTCATTAACCATCACATATGATTAACCAACGAATTTTTCATTGCCAACCAGAGGATATGATTGATGATTTCATGACAGGGAGATACGATAATTATTAAATATACCCGTGCTTGTTTTAACCGATGAGAGAGCAATTTGGTTTTAATAATCTTGTGAATCGTTGATTGGCTAAAAATTCTTTCTCGTTGAGTATGAAATATTCCAATTACACGATATTTGATTTTCCGAATAATACGTGTGTAATATATATCCGATGCGCTCAGCTGGTGGCTCAGACAGCGAACTTCGAAGCCAAGCCCAAAGATTGTAATTACCGAGTCGGTAACGAGACGTCAGTCGCACGAGAGAAACGTGACCGAGAGAAGATGATGGATCACTATATAGTGGCCTCCATTTAGTTCAAGAGTTTCGTTCGTTATTGACTATGTATACACCTGATCATATATTCATCTTTGCATTCCGTATGACTAAAAATTCAGTTGTTTTGATATTGTCAATTGATGCTTGACTCACATCATCGATATTTATCTAACGATTTTTTTTTTTTAATTGCCCGAAAAAACTCGATCGTATATCGACTACTTGTATTGATTGTAGTGATCGAAGGGAGTTCGAAAACGAGGATTCGGAGAGTATCAGAGTAAGAGAGATCTGCAAGAGAAACGATTCGAACTGTTAAGAAGATGGAAAGCTGAGGGGAGGGGAGGGGGAAGAGAAAAGGAAAAACCTGGCTGAGGGTGAAACGGCACACCCACGAACCAGTTGTCACTATATACCTTGAAGAGCAAATATGTAATGCCTCGATGATTTTGCAACGGGACTAAAGGGAAGAAGAAAAGGGAGCGGGGGTACTATACAAGCGGCGAGGGGGTATGAGAGATATAGAGAACTGACGCCAGAGCAGAACGCCTCGACGGTTCGTGATTGAAATTCGGAAACTCGCTTTGACACAATTACCCGGGCGCGTTCTGCTACGAAGATATCAAGAGCCTCTCGCTGCCGCGATTCCCTGTTCTATCTACTAGTCTATGGCCCTCTCTTTCACCCTCTCGCTCTCTCTCCTCTCTAACTCTCTTACACCCTCGCACCATACACGCCGGAGGGGATACGGCCCACCGAATTCCCTTTCTCGCTTCACAATTATTGGCAAAATCGAGCGTTGCAGTGGAAAGCTCGCGCTCACTGCTCTCTACGACCAATACCGCGAGAAAGAGAGAGAGAGAGTGAGAGAGAAAGAGAAAGAGAGAGAGAGGGAGCTTTTCGTTCGGTCCCGAATAAACTATCGCGGGATGAGGGAACCGGCTGTCAAACCTCTCTTTCTCTGTCTCTTCGTGTAGCTGGCAGAGAGCGGGCACTCTCGATTGACATTCGGCCGAAACTCTGCTGAACTAGGTTCATATTCACAAAAAAAAGACTCCACTCCACTTTGGCTCTTTTAATAAAAATATGTGCAATAGATGTGCGGGAATATTTCACGAAAAAAAAATTGTGGCTCAGAAATTGAAACTATCGATCACAGGTAAAACTATCTTGGATTAAACTTACAAATTTTATCCAAAGTCGACTAGGACATTACTGTCGAGGTCAAGTATCAAAAATGTAGGTGCGGGAGTTTCGTGCAACATTATAATTATATTGCAAAAAAAAAAAAATTTCACGGGTAGAAGATGAAGCCAGTTATGTGCTCTAGGGTACAAAGACTATAAGAAGCCTTTCATGATAGCGTATGTGACTTCGTGGAACTTTTTGACCGGGCTTATTCATCAATGAATCTTATATATTTGATACACTTTTGCTTGATACATTCTCGTCACGATTAATGATCTTCTTTACCTCGGCATTTTTTTCCAACCGTTTCTATTTTGCAATTCATTCTCAGTGAACAATTACTTAATACATAAATCAATAAAAAAAATTATTTTTAAGCGCATTTGTATTTTACTCCAATTATAATTACTACGACTTATATTATTTTTTTCATTTTCTTGTATTCTATGTTTGACAATCATCAGAACAGACGTTTCACTGAAAATAAATATGTACCGAGATGCATTGAACTCTCCACCTCTCATTACGGTTATAGTTGGAAGCTTTTCATATATAAAATTCAAAACGGAATCCAGTGCCATGCACAGAAGAGAAGCTACGAGTGAGTTGCTCTCGGGTGTTCGTGCGATGTATACGCTGTAGGCGGGGGTGGCCAAACGTGGGGTGAGTCTAGTCATCGCGGTGGCGTTGAGGCGACTGTCGGCAGATTCTCTTTGCTGGATCTTTAATGCGGCAATCTCGGGGCGTGATAAACGCTCGGTGCAAACGAGAAACGCCGTAAAAGGGAATCGGAAAGCGAAGAGCCACGTGGATCATTCAACATTTTTCGTTTCTTCATACACGCGAATAATCGTCAGACATATGTATGTCCAACGCACGATTCATGCAACCGTAGCTATTACATCGAACAAATAGACATTCATAACGTTGACTGTCCAAGTACGCATTTTTTCCTCTTATATATGCTTGGTTCCAACGTCATTGAGTCAGACACAAAACGTTTCATTTTATATTTTCTCTTTGAAGGTCTGAACATAATATGTTCTGTCAGTTGGGGAAGATAAACCTTAGAATCGTTATTTGAATTGTTGTGTTTTTTTCCATTGAGTCTTGATGAGAAGTGATTTTTAACAATTCGATATAACTAGCGATCCTTAAAGAAAGTTTAAATATTTAAAAAATGTTTTTTTTTACCATTTTTTGAATATGCAAAATTGCATAAAAATGTCAAGAAGTAATTCGTCGATGAAAGGAATAGTCAAGTCACATTGTTAAATATTTGAGCACGCATATTAGGTCGAATATCGTGAAAAAAGTGAATAAAAAATAAGGCAAGGAACAAACGTTTTCTTTGCATACACGAGAAGATTAAAAAGGCAAACGATCGTTTTTAGTTGAATCGCGCAAGATATGTATGGGAAAGCGGTTTTTTTTCGCTCGCGTTCTCGGATGGAATAGCAGGCGCAGGAAGGAGGGGATGGTATATCGTAGGACGAAAGTATCCATACGGTATTCCTTGTTGAAAGGAAATTTATGGGAATTAATATTGGTTCCCCAGGGTCACGGGGAGAGCAACGACGAAGGGAGAAGGGGAGAGCTTCGTCGAGAACCCGGAGACCCGCGGAATGCGACTTTCTCGGCATACATGAAGGGAACTTTAAGAATTTAATTCCTAACAGTCCTTTCGTTTTGCTCTCTCGTGTGCTTACACACTCGTTTTCTCATTCGCCGGATCGCTTTTTATTCCAGCTTTTTTCTTCCTCCGTGATCTTTTTTTTTCTTGTTTTTATTTCAGTACTCTTCCGCTCTCTTTCCCCTACATTTTCATCCACGAGACTTATAATATTTCGTTGAAGGTTTTGCTCCAAGGAATATCAGAGTACGAACTCTCTCTCTCTCTTTCTTTGCAAGCCCAATTTCATTCGCGTCTCGAGAGCACAATTTCAATTTTTCTCGTCCTCTCACCGTCACCGGGTCACCCTCCAACCCTCTCTCGTTACAAGGGTAGAAAAAAAACTTCCTGCTTTCTTGCTATGGATACACGAACATGCGTATTCGATAAAGATTAAGAAGAAATCTACATATACAGTCACGGCATTATACGACTTGATCTTCTGACACGCCGGAGGGATAAACGCGAGAAAAAGAAAGACGATGAAAAGTCGGGATGAGTATACTCGAGTTACAACTTTGAAAGTAGTTTTAGAAAACAACACAATCAGCTTCGAATAATTATACAAGCTCCAATTATCTTAATGACAATAATGATTTTCTTTTATAAAATTATTATATTTAATACATTTTGGTATAGACATTTTTTTGTTCTGAAATAGCATGTATATTTTTTTGTAACGAAAAAGATCATGATAATTATTTGATAAAAATCGCAGTCTCTTTTACGATGAGATTTCTTCGTGTGGGCCGAATGATGCTCGCGGAGGATGTATAAATTTCTTAAGGTGACATATTAATTTCGATATAATAATTATGTGTTTTTTTTATCGCTACTCGCATGTCAACAGTATGATGGATGATAGTTAATTGATAGTCACAGCAAATATACACAAACGAGTTGGAGCCCTGCTTTTTTTTTCATTCTACACGTGTTCGTCAATCGAATTTTCCGTTTAATAGTCCAAACACGCCAGTGACACCGTTTGCTGAGTGATTCTGTACTTTTTTTTTATTTCTTGTTTATCGAGTTTCATGGGAAGGGAGTGGGGAGGGGAGGAGCGATTAAACTCAGAGCAGGAGACGCATTCACGCTTGACCCGTGAAAGTTCAGCGTTAAACGTTTTCGTCCCCTTTTTCCCTCCCCATGTCGCTATATCGAAAATGACCTCAGATCTACGACGAGACGAGAGAAAAAAGGCGCCAATAAGAGTCTGTTTTTTTCATGCTTTCGATTCTCGTATGCAAGGGAGAGAGAAAGAAAGAGAGAGAGAAAGAGAACATTCGAGATCGAGAGAGTCGTTTCTCGTGGATACGACATTAAACGACACGAAAACTCGATAAACTAAAACACACCCCTGGGTGTCGTGCGGCAGATTTTCCCGATAATCCAACGGCTGAAGAGAGGGGGAAAAAATATCAGCGTCACTCTTGCTGTTTTTTTCCTTTTTTTTTTTATTTACGCAGGAAGCTGAGAAAAATGAAATATCATCGATGCATAAGTTATCAGTAAGTGGGAATCTCGCAGACTCTTTTTCTTTCTCTCTTTCAATGGCTCACGCAGGGTGTCCCGGGATTCGATGAAAAAAGAAAACACAGTAGGGCTTTTGGAGAACATAAACGTGGAGGGGCCATTCTTTCTTACATGTCGTATATAATCCGACATGAGAGGGGTAAGACTGAGGGAACGTAAAAAACTATACGTGCTTTTAGTTAAATAAACAATCGTGGGATGACGTCGAGGCGTGTGAAAATTTATGTATTATTGGTGTCACAGACTTTTCGTCAATATTATTTTTGATAATAGTAATAAAGATTAATTTTAATGTAATGAGTTTTTCATCGTATAAATTTGAAAATATTTCCACTGTAAAACTTTAATAAACAAATCTGCTGGTCATAGGATTTTTTTCGTATATCGGTTACAAAGGATCTATAGCTAAATATGATCTTTTATTATCAGTTTATTTTTATAATATCCTCGGTTTCTGCGACTCCGAGCTTTCGTGAAAGTAGAAGGGATGTAAGACAGGGGTTGTAAAATGCTTTTCTGGTTGTTGATCGTGATATTTGAACGTGAAAGGCCAATTTTGTCGGGTTTGTACGACCGTAACGTTTATTGGCTATAACGAAAATTGTATTCTCTCTCGCTATGCCATCGTAGATGTGCAATAGTGTTGTATATATGTGTGTGTGTATGTGTATAGCTGATGCGTAGGTGTCTATAGAGAAAAGAACTTAACAGGAGTGGGGGTAAACTTAGAAAGATATAGTTCTAGAAAGAGAGAGAGAGAGAGAGAAATATATAGAGACAAGGAGAAAGAGCGAGGGAAAAGTAAGACGAAAGAAAAAAAAATACGCTGACCGAATAAAATGAATCGTTTTTTGGGGGTCTAAGCGCGTCGATGGTGATAATGGTGGGTGTTGCGCTCTTTGGCGATGAAAGAAAAAAAAACAATATTTATATCCACCATAGAGAGAAAGAGAGAGAGAGAGAGAGGAAAGTGAACGATGATGCTGAGTTCGAGAAAAAAAATGCCCGTTCGACTATATAGATGGTTATCGTAGTAATCGTGGTCTCGCCGGACCAAGATAAAATAAAACGTAGCCCCGACGTGCCGCAGCACTGGCCAATCTAATGCTAGGTTATTTTTTTTAATGGCCCGCATGGACGCTCGTGAACGAGGAGAAAACACTACGCGAATGAACGGATAGGATGCAAGGTGGAAAGAAGAGAAGAATGAGCCAGTGGCAGGAGAAATGCCTCGTAGCAAAATTTTGGGAATTAATCGATCGGTGTTATTGAACAGAAGAAACGATTTCAGTGTTGAAAGTAAAAGAAAAAAGTCGCTTAGATCGATGGCGTACAACGATTCAAGCACATGAATATGAATTTTTGTTTATTTATATTGGAAAAAATGTCGAGGCGCATTGTATTTAAAAGCTACAATAACTTGTTATTCAAGATTTTTCTTTTTTGTTCACGTTGCACCCTCGCAGATCGCACGCAACCCCTCTAAAAATAACGCGGCACGAATGCGGGTTACGTTTCTCCCCATCTCGACCAACTCTACTCCCTCCAGTGACAGAGCACATAATCCTGATATCTGTCGGTTTTCGGCCAATAAAATACCAAAGTGCGTACATGTATATACGTATATACACGAGCCTACCGTACGTAAATGGCTCGAAAACTACCGCGCTGTGACTTGGTCCTGACTCGCACAGATAAAGAAAATGACGAGGATCGCGTAAAGATATCGTTACCCCTCTATACTTTTCTCCGCGTTTTGTTATCGTACGACCAAAAACCAATATACATTTTTTTTATTTCATATTTTCTATATACTATTTTTTTCCATCAATGTTTAATATTTAGTAAATAATTCATAT
>JABMBV010056951.1:0-13684 GCA_018906735.1 Mesochorus sp. PSUC_FEM 10030011
AATCCGGATTTCTTTTGCATTTCATTTACCCCGTGTTAAACTTGAGACATAAATATATCCACAGAGCCCATATACTCGCAAATATCCCACACGTAAAAAAGTGTCGGTCTCGTATACGAAAGTTGGCCATTGCCGTTCGCATCTTAAAATTCTTCCACGAAGAACTTTATTTGGTGGAGGCAATTTTTCCGTTCACCATCTTGGTAGACAGATTTCCAGATTTCTCAATATCTTGACCCCATCTATCCTTTTCATTTCTCTTTCTCTCTCTTTGTCTCTTCCTCTCTCTCTCTCTCTCTCTCTCTATTTTTGCTCTTCTGGCATTCCTTCTTGCTTCCTAGACTGTAGAGAACTACTCCCTTTTACCTTATTCAACGATCTTGTGAGTTATTTCGCAAGTTTTACAGATACACAGCGCTCGTAAAACTCAAGAATAGGGCGAGTCCCGTGCTGATAGTAGTTGATATCGCCACTTCTTTAGTTCTTTGTATTTCATGTGTTGATACTGTGTTACAACTGGAATATATCAGGTGGTAGATTTGACACGAGTTTTCATACCTAAATAAGGACGTTTTGGCTTCCGGCGCCCAGCCAGAGTTTCTGAGTTATCTTCGTCACTCAAACCCTCTTATACAAATGTTCGAGTCACAAGCACCTCATTGCGGTAACATCCCCCGAGCTGACATCCACATAAACAGCCATCAAAAACATGCATCGTCGCGAGTCAACGCGAAACGACGGCCGTGTCGAATGTTGGTGAATGTTATATGGAATAAGCCTGAGGCCATCAAAATCTAAATCCTAGGATGCTTTTATCTCAGACTGTTGGGCCCTGAAGGCTCGAGAGCTTACAAAGTGGAATAAAGCAACCACCCTTGTGGCATATGTCGGAAGCACTATTTTCCCATTTAGTATCCTACTACTACCACTAGTGAAGATATTATAATACGGGGTGGCACATTACGAAATTGAATATTTTTTATGTCACCAAATTCTTAGGGAAAAACTTTAAAATACAAATGAATATTCTCACATCACTTTAGTTAACACAATGTTGAATACAAGATTGTTTGTAATTGAACGAACTTGAGCAGATCCGAATTCATATGACAGCTTAAGTATTCTCGTTTCAAATAATCCAGTGAAGATTTATGTCGGAGAAAGTCCATTGTGGTTGATAGTTCATTCAGTCTGTTGTCAAGCACGACCAACGTAATGACGAAGCGTTCCACGCCGTTCATAAGCTGCTGCGGTAACATCGGTGAGTACATAGGAAAGTTAGTTTGCGGTCCGGTACAATGTGGAGAAAACTTTTGCTGTCTTGGAGTCACCTCTCTAAGAACAGCAGCAATAGGTATTTCTCGGACAGGCTTGAGGATTAGCGGAAACTTGGAACAATGGAAGAAGCATACACTCAGCCAAGTCTCTCTGACGAGGTACGTGTATGCCGGTACCCATATACAGGTATAAGCCTTTATGGACAGAGTCTGTACACGAAGATTCGTATCGGTCTACCCCAACGAGGCGAGAACACCCCACAGCTTGGGTCGAACAGGCCTTGTACCTTATTATTACTCGAACGAGCTCGCGTCGAGGGAGAGATTAGAGCAAAGAACACACCAAGTCATCGCTGTTCGATCTTGTCCCAAACATTACTCCTGGAATAATGTTGGTATAGCAAGTCACCAAGTTAAATGAAAAATAGAAACATAAATATATATATTGGAGGTTCTAATGCAAATTGAACAATTATAGACTTTAGGCAATAGCCTCGTACTACCAATATTACACCGAACGGAATTCCCACATTTGTCAAGGTTCTTGCTTTAATATCTTTTTGTTTTTTACCGCCAGAAATAAAGGGTGTTTTAAAAGTGGTCATCGTACTGCAACACTCGTACATCCCGCGGGCTTAATTATCCTTTATCATCGCTTATCGCGCACGGAAATGAAATGGGCTCTCTGTGTGGCCGCGGCGAAAGAGAAAACGAAATTAGCGGAGTGTCGCGGGCTGGCACCAACTAAAGGAAATGAAATTCCGACGTTTCAGGCGTTACGAGAGAAAAACCCGGTCTCTTTACCTCCTGCGGAAAATAGGAAGGGACAAGCTCAGCCGGGAAACATTTCGCGATTATACTGAAAATAATGAAACTTCCAGATCGGAACGTGTATATAGTATTTTTGTTATTCCAACATAGCTATATATCTATGATATTATTTTCGTTTTTCTTCGAATCAGCAGCTCGATATATCTGCTATTGAATATGACTGAACAACATATTAAATACCTAATTGAAAATAAATTTATTTTCCTGTGAGAATTTTCGCGCGATATTCTATGACTGAATAAATAATAATAACCTTTAGAAATCTCATGTAATATGCTCCAAACAATTCTGTTCAATTATGCGGTCGACCTTCTTAATCAAAATGAATGAGATTTGGGAAAAATACAATTAAAGTTACACCGCTGTTGGCCTGGAACTGATCGGAATAGAGAAAACAGCGAAGAGATCTTTGAAAAGTTGTTGAACGTTAAAGTTTCAGGAATTTAAACGAATTTCAGTTCATTTGTCGATCGTTCAAGTAGCAGTATTCGAGAAAATATCTCGTTCCAGCAATATTCCTCTCGGAATATTTTCTCTTTCTCTCTTTATTAATCTTATTGAACATCCTCAAATTGTCTTTTAGTGCCAAGTCAGTTAGTAGAACGTAACGAATGGTGTGATATATTCTAAATACAGTTATACATGTTAAATATACGGAGATCCGGACGCTATTTACTTGTCGGACAGATCGTGACTCTGCTACTTACAGCTGACCCGCTTTGCATTCATACAGCTTGGCCGCGACAACAGCAGCCGTTAGAAAGCGTGGAGTATATGCCGTGTGCACCCCCGGTCCGGTCACCGTTTGTTTGCTCTTCTGGCGGGACGATGCTGGCTCGCTCATTCCGCTTGCCAGAGCACTGCGGACTTTGGTTGCATGTATATAATATCGGGGCGAATATATATGTAAAACTTGAGGGTATAGTCATCATCGAGAGTATATTCACAAGAACAAACGAGGGGTGGCGGAATCGCAGGGGTTGGAATTTCCCTTGATTATATTCGAGCCAATTCTCGCGTCGAAAATGCAGAGTCTTCCTTTCATGCAACAAGATAAGACCCGAAATAGTTGCTCTGTTTACTCGTTTGCCACAAATAATTGCTTCTCAATATATTTTGTTCATAAAATTGAAAAAAATATTGAGGCATAAATAGATTCGAAGATAATATATTGTAAAAATACTGTAACTGTTGCGAGTTGGCTGAAAAATGTCCTGTGAATTGAATTAAATATATCGATATGGGTTTTACCTTCTTCATATCTTATACTTCAATTCCAATCACCCTCTATAGTTGTTGTACACGATCAGTCACGCAATTGCATCATCGTTCAACCGTATCACACTAAGGTACCTCAATATCCCGCATGGTTGAAATTTTCATGAGCTTGGTGCCCATCGCCGCCGTCACAACTTCACCAATCTATCTTTTCTACGTTTCTCTTCCTCTCTCTGTGTCTCTCTCTCTCTATTTATATACGTTGTGCAACGTCGGGAGTTTCGAAAAGAATCGTCGATTTGACAGAACGCGATTTCCACGAACACGAGAGTATCATGTTACCACGGGGTCTTGTGGATCAGTATTACGATTTCAAAGTTATATGGTTCGTCTATCCCTCGGAAGGAACTTGACGGAAGTGTCTAACCACAAAATCGGATTTAACGCGATCGCCGAACAAACTTTCGTCGATTTCTTTCATTCCAGCGATTTAGTGAAATGTAGCCGATATGATGTGTTGACTTGTTGATAAAAAAAAAAGAGCGCGACTGTATGAACGTAAAAAAAGATTGCGTGTGTACTACTAGTTGAAAGCCGATGGATTAGAGAGTTTGAATCCTTGAACTCTCACGGTATTTATTTATGTCTTTAGTGTAGAATGGAGTAATCTGGACAACGAAGAAAAATTTCACTGCACTTTCATATAAATCCAGTACATTATAATCTATATCAAAAAATATTTGTCATGAGTAGGTCAAGCGCTTAAGATGAACAATTGCACAAGTTTTGCAACGTAACAACAATTCAACCCCCATTCTCGAAATAATTTTTTTCTCGTGCTGCGCAAATTTTCAAACGAGATGTTACTTATCTTTCCTTCCTTTTTTTTTTATTTATTTATTACATCTGCAAGGTATTAAATGCGTATATTTTATGCATATTCAATAATCGTATTTCATCGAATCGATATATATTCTGAGATGAAATATCGAAAGTCCAAGAAATTTTGTCGGCTGTATTATTGATTGCAAATTATAAAATCATGTATTCACAATTTATGCTTTATACATATAAATATTTGCACTCAATCCCAATGAAGAGGGACAGGTTAAAGAGTTACTTGAATAAGTGAAAACAGAATAAGAAAATTAGATACTAGAAATGTCAAATCGTCTGGGCGATTGAGTTCCTAAAACGTAGTACTAGCTGTAAGGAAACGAAACCTGATGATCCGAGAGACTCGTTGCAAATCGTTATTGGTTACGCTCTTTTGGTTCTTACCAGATTATATCCAGATAAAAATAACAGTTGGTACGTTTTCGTATTACTGAAGTAATTTTGAAAGGGTCATAAAAAAATACTATATGCGACTATACGACGTAAAAAATTCCATTCAAAGCCTGTTCCGTGCTTCTTCCGGATCCAAAAGACATTTTTTCAAGCAATAACTCGGAACAATCGTTGAACTTTGGTGACAGAAACCCCCGCGATAACTGAGTGCAGACACGGTAAAGATAAGAGTTAGTCCTTACAGAAAACGAGAGAGAGAGAGAGAGAAATTGTAGTTGCTGGCGTTCAATTTCGCATACCGCGTATAACGCTCTCTCGTTTTCTCTTCAACTTCTTTATTCATCGCACAGACGAGCGGGCGATGCGGTTTGTCGATCGGCTTTTCGATCACTGCACATGAAAACTCAACCCTCTCATCCTCTGGTACTCTCCATCGTCCTATTTCTCGTCTCTATCACACGCCACCCCTCTCAGTTCTTTTCCCTGCACTTCGATACGAGTGAGTTTTTTCTTCTTCTTTCTGTTACCGCGAAGCTACTGAAAAGTTTTATCCCCGTCGAAAGTTTCGAATCGTCCCTGACTCCGCTCTGCCGCACACCGCGTGTATAGCGCGGGTCGAAACTTTTTAAAAATTCAACTCTCTCTCTCTCTCTCTCTCTCTCTCTGTTTCTCTCTGTTCTTGGAACTAGTCAATCGTTGAAAACGACGAAGGAGCCGGGGGCAAAAAATCTCTCGAGTTGGGATAAAAACAGCAGAATAAAGGATAAAGGTTTTTTTTTCTTATCCTCAAGTGAGCAGTTGATGTTTCATGACAAGAAAAATTGTAGAAAATGAAAAATTGTTTTGTTTCAAGGGACTGTAATAAGAATTGAGTATATTTACAATATGTTTTCATTAAAAATAACATTAATTAATTTACCTTGATCATATCAATGTTTTATGTAAAATCGATTTAACTAAAAATGAACACTCGTTTTACTATGCACGAAGAAAAATTTGTTGAGTCTTTTTTTTACTAGAACTTATGCTAATCTGCTTTACAGGAGCAAAACGGTTCTTTTGCAAGAAAATTTCAAAAATCTATAATGTATATATAGATTTAATACATAGTGACGAAAGCAAGAAATACTATAATTCCTAATAAAAACATCAAAAAGCTCCTACGAATTATGGTGAAAATTATCGGTTTTCTCCCAATGAAATCAGTTTGCTATAAAAAATGAACACACATCAGGCCCGCGATTGAACAATCACTAGACACACTATAGTTAACAATAAACTTCAAAGTGAAACGTGATTATTATATTTCTCGTGCAATGTCTAGCCTTGGCTTCTGTTCCACTTTTCTTACGATGAAATTCCTTGGTTTCCTTCTATTTGCGATAGCAACGTCAATAAAGCATTCCAAGGTTTCTAAGCTCTACTTCACGACTCTCCAGCCCCTTTCCATTCCTTCGGCAATTTGGTTCACAATGAAGTCCAAATTTCGATTCCGTAACCATTAATAACTGTCTGCGCGCTGATTTCAAGCGTCTCGTAGATCCCAAGGGGAAACAAAATTTATCCAGAATATCTGTGCACCGAGAACCAACAGTGGTTCAACAACTTTCATGAAGAGTATAGAGTAGAGTAAACTATCCGACATATCTCTAGAAAATAGTGATCGCTGAATAACATTGCCGATCCTCCGGTGGGCATCACAGCAGTCCGCTACTGTTTCATGCGAATTTATGATAGCAGGACCGTAGAACAGATTAATAATCGACCACTTTCTCTTAAGCTTCAAGTCCATACCGTTGAAGTTGTCGAGCACACGCGATAACCACGTCGGAATTCACTACGAAAGCCTATCAAAGATAAACGGATAATATATGAAGCTTTCGACCTGTGTATGTTTTCTCTTCCAGACTTGAGTATTTACGTACACTGTAAAAGAATAAAGATGAGTTTAGCTACGCCATACAGTTGGCTATACTTACTTATGGTTACTATATTTTACTTAAGGATTAAATATGCTTCTGATACGAGAATGAAATCCCGGCGAGGAAAAGCAAGAATCTGGAAATGCTTTGTCAGATCAACTACGTCGCGCGTAGTTACACCAAGCTATTGATAAACTCATAGGAAACTACTGTGATTGATATAATATTTAACTTACTGTTCTTTTATTATTCTTCTTTTATTGTTTTATAATTGTTCTTATTACAAATATAAACGAATTAATGGAGTGACAAAATCGATTTGGTATTAATATTTAATAACTTCATAATAATTGTATGAAACTTTTGCGTTTGGAAAATAATTTTTTGTACGAAAGACATGAAACATGTGTGAAATATTTTACAGAAAGTTGCATTTCCTTTTCACTCGACTTACACATTATATTGTTGAAATGTATATACATACATATTCTTTTTTTTCTAATTAATTTGAAAACATGAGTTAAGCGACTTCAAAGGTAGAAGAATTAGCGAGAGAAAGAGAAAATACACGTTGGTCTCGTGTAGAATCGTTGCGGGTTATTCGTCCGATAGTAGTAGTAAACTCTGCGTTTAGTCAGCCATTCTCACAGTGAACTCGACGCTCGAGAACGACCAGTTAGTTATAACGAGACGAGGGGCAAGAGCGTTCCACGTCAAGCCTCAGGCTGATTTCGTTGCCCTTTAGTCCGGGCTTAATGACCCTTGAACCGTAGTTTAATCACGGATTAAGAGCCCGCCGGCCGTTCACTCTATATATTCCTGTGTTTCTCGTTTCTGTTTCGCATCGCATAGCACGATACATTAGTACATTTCTTTTATTGAAAATCAATTTATTATACACCGTTACACGATTTCTCATAATCCTCGAAAATCCTTCTACCGAATTTGCAATAAGCGTGCGATCGTAAAATTTGTGCAATGAATTTCATGAAAAAAAAAAAGCTTTGGATTTTGATTTCTTTCAAAATACAATTTTCAAAGAGAATAGAAAAGGATTTTGTAAAACGTTATTGATCATCGCGAAGTTAGTAAGGAACGAATCGTTCTTTCTTCGCTTATAATACGCAAGTCATACATTCTTGGAACGTGCGAGTTGCGCGATTGTACAACTTATAGCTATGTATATATATATAAAGAGAGCGAGAGAGGGAGAAAAGCATCAGAGAGAACTCGATCGAAGCTGTACTATAGCTCGCAGGAGTGAAACCTATTTATCGCTTCGTTCACGAGACTCGCACACGATGCCCGCGATCGAAAACACCACAGTGGCAGCAGTGGCCACAGGAACCCACGACCCCAAAACTCTTTCGTTTCGTTATACCGATATATAAACCATCATCTATATATAACCCAGCACACCGAGCGCGAAATCGATTTTACACTTTATTTTTCTTTAGTCCCTGTCTCATCTGTTTCTCTCGCTCGCTTCCGGTTAGCTCTTATAAAATCGGGCCACCAATGCTTTTCGACAAGTAGGTATCGTATAAAACTGAACTTCTCAGCGCGCTAGAATATGTCCGTATATAAGCTAAAGGTCGATTTTATAGTTGAAGGAAAGTTGAAATCCCAAAAATTCTTCGAGAAACTCTTATCGAACAATATCGCAGCAATTAATTACATAATATTTTTTTTTTCAAAAATAAAGACAAATATAATCGATAAAATTATTAAAGAAAAATGAGGAATTGAATAAGCAATGAAATATTATTCCGCTCGTACGTTACGCCAAGATGACGATTTGTTTTCACGATTTCGCGGATATAATTTTGCAAGGGTAACTCTCAATTTGTTGATTCAAGTCTCAGCTCTTCGATGTGGAAAAAGCTGGATAATATAGAGGTTTTGACGCATATATATATATAGTGAGCTATTGAGATTGGAAGTTTGAAAAGTGAGGAAGAGACGGCCGAGATGATGAGCGCAGAAGACGACAGAGAAGGAGATGGCTCGTACCTCGAAGATCCAACGGAACGTTGGTGAAGAAGAGGTTCGGCAGAGTTTTAATATTGGATTTTTGTGTCGTCTGCCGAGCACTGAGACGCGAACAGCGAAGTAGCTCCGGAGAACGCGGACAAGCGAGTTGTACGAGAGGAGGAGAAAAAAGTAGAGGGGCGTAGGGCATATATATATAGACAGAACGTGCTTCGCACACCAACATCAGCCATCCGAAAGATTCGTCTCTCAGTGGTGGTCGCCTTATCGTTGTCCTTTGCAGAGGTTTCGCATGGGCTCGATGCGCCAGTAGCGCGCAAGACGAGGAGAAAAACCGAGAAGAAAACTGAGAAGAGGAGGAGGAGGAGGAGGAGGAGGCTCTCTTTATCTAAGAATATTTGTTCAGGCGAACTCGGCGAAATTGAAACGGCCGCATTTTTGTTACTCCTCTTGGATTTTCTTCTTTCGTCCTCGGGGCTTATATAATAAGTATATATACAGACATACATATATCCATCTCGGAAAACTCGTGCTGGGAGTACGCGCAGGGCTACTATCCCTTCGTATCTCCAGTGTCATCTGCCTACGGGGATTTCTCTTTTTCCCATATCTATCTCCGGAGTCTTGCTCAAAATTTTCCAGAATTATTTTTTTCAAAATTCTTTTTTAACTCGAACATTTTTTTTCAATTTTTTATTGGAGCTATTAATTTTGTTTTTTTTTTGTTCATTGAAATAACTTTATTGAATGCTTTTATGAGGTAGCCATTTTCTTTAGTGAACTATCCCTTAGTTTTATGAATACGCCTTTCAGAGAAAGTCTCTTTTAGATATTCAGTAAATTGCCTAAAGAGCATGAGAATCAGGTGAGGCGCAGGCGTGGGTGAAAGAAGGTTAAGCCTTTGGAGTCTCGTACCAGTGTGTTCAGTATATATGACGGTCCTCTTCCTCCAAGTCCCTTCACTAGACCAGCTCAACTTCTCGAGCCAGTCATCATTTATCCGGCATATTCCATGGCTCTTTCCACCTCTTTCTTTTTCTTCTTCTCCTCCCGTTATACCGCTGTTCTCTCACGGGGATCACAAGAGTTACGCGTCCCTTTCCTCTTTCAGCATTCTAAAGATCGGGTCGAGGAGAAACGTTACGTTTTGCAGTGACCTGGCAATTATCCCCGAGGGCAACAAGAGCTCCGGCGCGCAACCCCTCGTTAATTCTTGCAACGTTAACGCAGACGTTCGTCATACTCGTCTTGTCTCACGAGCAAAAGTCTACCAGAGCGAAAATGGAAGAAAAGTAATCGCTTTCATCCTCTTTCTCGATTCACAATTTCGCATTACTTTTGTCTTCACTTTTGTGTTTTGTTATATGTATTCTTTGTAAAATCTCTGAGCCTCTTCAAACTCGTTTTATTCTTTGACTAAATTAATTTACTTATCAACAGCGAAGAAATAATTAACCGAGATATCCCTTGCTTGAAACAGCGGAATTTCATGAACTGAATGAATTTGTTGATTAATTAATCGTTGAAGCTGAATGAAAATGAGTTGACATTACTTTTGTAATCTTTACACGAAGACAAACATGAAGATTTATATTCAGAATTGAGACGGTCTTCTAAACTTACCAACTCGACTCTATAATCAATGTTTTACAATTATATATAAGCTCCTCTATAATCTCAATCACTATTTTTTTGTTAGCTGCTCAGTTAATTATGAAAGCTCGGCTATTAAGAAATATTCTAATGGTAAAACTGCGTGATTTGTCACAAGCCCTATCAAACTTTGTAATTACAAGACGGAGATTGGAAGTCAGTCCAGGGGATGAAAAGTTTGAACGATCTGCTCTCTTCAGAGATGCTGCGTAAAAAGAACATTCTGACGCTATCTATGACTACTCCTTGCTCCTTGGATTCGAGGATCTGCCTTCTATTCACTCTTTCGATATATATAGATCTTTCGTGACGGTAACGCGAGACAAAGAAGAACGAGGGTAGAATAAAAGAGATCGTAGGATAATGCGGCCTGTAATCGCAAAAACGCTATCTCGTTAATCTTTCCAGATCCATTGCACTCCCGCACGTCTTTACTCGCATTTTTATACCGTGTTCCAGGAAAAAGATAAGGGAAAAGACACGTAGTAAAAATTACGTTCCATAAATTTGAAGAATTTGTATCAGTAAAGTAACAGTCAGATGTTATAAGAAAAAGTGAGATAAGTAAAAGTAAGAAAAAAATGAACTCGTATAAGAGATATTAACAGTTCGTTTGAGGTTGTATAGGAAACTGTATACAAAAAAGAAAATATAAAGTCATTCAAAAGCTAGTAAAAAAAAAGCTACTTAGGTATGTAGCATTTATAATTTTTTCTTTCATTTTTCACCGGAGTTTTCAACACGTATGTATATATTTTTACTTTTCAAAAGTAAAATACGGTATAGCAAGTCTCCTTTCTATCGACTAGTTTACATGCCTGAAGCACGATTCCATAAGGAAGACCGTTAATCAAATTAGGTACACATAGACAGAGAGTAAATATATACCAACTACTGATTAAATACGTTTATATGTATATATACGTGTATACTTTTCAGTTTGCATCAGGTTCAGAGAGGAAAAAAGAAGATGGAAGTCATCCCTGACTCTGATCAAAGTGTGACGATGCTACGACTTATCTGCGTCCGTTATAAGGAAGTGAAATATCAAGTGAAAAAGAGAATAATTATGAGAAATATTGTCAAATTTTTAAAAGCGTTATATCACTCAAAAGTATTCAGCACAGTTATAAAAAATATTTTTTGCATTAAAATTGTTTCTATTAAAATTTACATGCATTCGCGGTTGTAAATTCATTTATATCTGTGCTTCCACTTTATAATATGCGACTACATATATTCCTGCCTCTGGACGATCACTCGCGTTTCCTCTCCTTGTCTGGGTGAAGTAGCATTGCCGAGCTCCGTCGACCGCTCTCTTTAATTACAAATTAACGCTTTAATCAGGAAACTTGGCAAGCCTGCACCCACTATCCCTTTCCTCTCCCTATCCTATCGTGTGCTCGTATTTTCGCATCAAGTCGTGGCTCCAGAGATCCCACCACGGCAATATTATCACCGTCGGCACAGCATTCTCCCTCCTTTGCATCTTATTCGCTTCCTGCCACGTTCAGGGAAAACGAAGGAAAGAGGAACGTCGTCTTTCACTCGTGTTGTACATACGTGTATCTCGTCGACGATCTCTCTTTTTCTCTCTCAAACTCTTCATTCCCATCCTTGCAAGTCTTATTCCCATCTTTCTCTTGCTCTTTCTCGACACTTTTCACCCTTTTACACTCAAACTCATACGCGCACACACATACACATAGCACTAGAGCTGCTGAAGATTCTCACTCTCAACCCCTCTCTCGTTTTTTCATCACTTCTTTTATTCTCGAGCCCTTGAGAGTAGTTCGGCACGAGAAAACTGGAGATAGTACATGAAACCATTCATCGGCCATCGTATAATATTCGCCTCAAGTTTCGCTAACTAATTTTATTAAAACGCGAACTTTGACCGACGCCGTTGGGAATATAATGTATGCCCTCTATTGACTTTAACGTTATACACCTTTAGCGCCCCTTGGAATAGACTGCGATGAATTGACAGGGGATATATACGACAGATTTATTTTTAATCAGCCATATTTTTGTTCGTTACTCCACTGAAGACTTGGAGGGTTTGAAAAACCTTAGTCGTTTTATATGGAACATATATCATACCAGAGCTCTGCACACGATAATTATACAAAGAAACAAACAGAATTTTTAACCAGCCTTGACATTAGCTCCAAATGTCTGTGTATAAACTACGAAGACATATAGGAAATGAGGATAGCAATGAAGAACATTGGTATTTCTTGTAATTGATCTCATATGTGAAAACCCAACGTAATATTGTTATTACATATAGTATATACATGACATCAAACCAACAAAAGATTCGTACTAAACTCTTTTGATCTCAAAGCGACCGAATACTTGAAAATGCTGTTTAATGGACTATACACGTTTGGCCAAAGGCACAGTGTATGTGTGTGTATACCTAAGAGCAATAATAGAATAACCAATGCAAGAGAAAATGAGAGACCTGGCAAAGCTCAAATATACCATACACACTATGCATAGGAGCTTTAATCCATCTCATAATTTCTTATACACACCGTATATATACATATATAGTATATGTATACATGTGGTTTCTGCTTTTCTCGCGAGTGGCACTCTCGTCTCAACCACACCAGAGAGGACAACCCACCTCGGAGCTATAATACGCTACCAAGTGAAACAGAGAAAGTCAGTGTCATTGCAGTTTCAAAGTGTGCCCGCTCCGGGCGAAACTACCCAAAGCCATTACAACCATACACTTTGTCTCTTCGAGTTCACCTGGGTTTTCTTCGTAGCAAAAAATACAGCCTCGCTATCCCGTTGACGTGTGCTCTATATATTTCTACTAACTCGGTAGAAACGGAATAACCCGAAAAACTTCTTTTTAACCGCACGCTCGTGAATAATTCAGGCAAACCTCGGATTGGCAAGGTTGTACTGTGCCGACCCTAGGTGAACCTTCACTTGTTGATGCCCGTTTCACAGATTTCATTGATTTTTAATCCGAACATTCTCCAGAGACGAAAGATTCACTTGATACGAAATTACAACAGATGTTTGAACATTTTTTTTTCAAAAACTGTCAATATTTTTCCGACTATAATTTTTTGCATATTTTTTAACGAATAAAATGTGTATGCTTTTTATAATGATTATTCGTGATCCCTTCTCTATTAATAATTATATGTTTGGCTTCAAATTTCGCACGATATTCCGCAACAACTTATTCAATTCCCAGTTGTCGTTTATACGACAGAATATTTCAGTTATGAGATAACATTGAGACAGGAAGAGAATAAAGAGTAAAAAAAAATTGTAGTAAATTCATGTCTGTACGTCTAGACAATTTTCTTCTTGGCTACTCTTACGTCTGCTTCTTTTTTTTTACTTATTTTCTTTTCTTTCCCAAGCCTGTCCCTCACACACACTGTGTGCGCCTCCTTCTGCTGTCTAGAATCGAGAAAGTTTGGAGTTTTGCTTCTACTTTCTTCAAAACTTGCATATATATATATA
>JABMBV010057062.1:0-13684 GCA_018906735.1 Mesochorus sp. PSUC_FEM 10030011
CAAATAATTTACAAATAATTTACAAATAATTTGCAAATAATTTACAAATAATTTACAAATAATTTGTAAATAATTGACAAATAATTTACAAACAATTTACCAATAATTTACAAATAGTTTACAAACAATTTATTAATAACTTGAAAATAATTTATAGTGTACTTACAAATTATTTACAATTAACTTACAAATAATAGTCATTGCTTATCTTATAATATTTTACAATCCTTAGCTATAGAAATAAAACGATGGGTCTTAAAATTTTTTAAAAAATTATTTATAGATTTTATTGTTCAATTATTCTTACGAGGAATATGTTATCAACAATTTTTTTCAAGTCCACAATAATATTAATGAGTTATTTCTAACAATAATAACTATTGCATTTTATATTTGACAATCCTCGACATCTGTATATACACGATACCGAGTTAAATAAGAAATTCCTTTGGTTCCCAAATTGTCGCTCGGGGTTAGCAATCTTGTTGGATAATTTCCAGGGTATCCTCATCATGCATATACATGCATTTACACTCATGTATATACATGCGAAAAACGATTTGAGAGCAATCGACGTGATAGGGGTTTTCTGCGGTGGTGTTGGGCGCTCGAGAGCTCCGGGATGAACCTTTCCCGTATAGTTCCTGCGTCGTTCGCCTCATCTCGAACGTCCCCTGTGTTAACCTGTGAGTGGCGTCCAACTAGGACAGAATTTGTCCCGAGGGACGCACTCTTACCGCTCGTGCTCCAGCAACTTTATCCAACAAGATACCTTTTCTCGCTATTCCCTCTTTCTCTCTCTCACTCTCTCTCTCTCACATCTGTTAGCCTCACTCGAGCAAAGTCCTTCCATATACACTCTTCTATATGCTGCAGGCCAACAGCTTCCCCTCAATAGATTCTCTCTGACCTGCTGCACACAGCGATAGTATCGTTCGCTCTATTTCTATCCCACTCACTGAACCCGCTCTTTGATCACTTTCCCATTTCTTTTTCCGTTTCTCTCTCTATATTTCTTGTTTCTCTCGTATTTTCATTCGCTCGCCTGCTCTGAAAATCTCCAATTTTTTTGGCCAGAACGAAGAATTTTCTATGTGGATCTTTTCACCAATGTGCTCGTCACGCCTCTTGGCACTTTCATCGAATGTACAGTGGTTGCTGCTGTTATACTGCGCTGGAAAAGTCCAATCCAAAAGAAGCTGCGGAATACCAAAGCGGTATTTGGCAACCCAAATCGTGTCACATCCCTCTCTTCCTTGTGCTCGAAGATCCCTCTTCACACCTTTCGTCTTTTCTTTATCCTGCATCCTCCCACCACTATGCGGTGGCTCTGAAGCAATGCCAATATTTTATTTGCGCTATGATGGAGGGAGTACGATGCCTTCATTGTATTTATTATTTGTGGAATATTGATGTAAAGATACGCTATATATTTATAGCGGGTTCTCTTTCATTTACAATTTTTTACTAAAAATTAACGGTCACGTAACTTCACATGCATTTTACACGCATTATAAAGCTTCTATGAATTCATGTTAATTAAAAATACCGGACGTTGGGCGATGTTGGTAAAGTTTAATTTGTATGGATTCATTTATTAATCAATGATGAATGAATAAATATACAAAATTTGTGGGGCTACATTGATTTAAATTTTACCAATAATGAAGTTTGATGTTCAAAAAGTATGTAATTATAAAAGAAGTAAAAAAAAAACAGTATTCATCAAAAGTTACGAGACTTTTAGTTTTCGGTAAATATAGTATTAAAAAAAGGAAAATTAAATGAGCAATAAATAACTCTAATGAAATTTGATGTCCCGCGAACGAAACACGTACGTCGTCTCTGATACATGAAAATTTCTCATTCCATTTAGTAAATTATTTGTGAACAAACAGAAACGATCTTTTAGTAGATTCGCTTTTTTTCTCTCTTGAGAATCTCCACGAAGTTTCCACTCAATAAATTAATGTCGCTTCGGTTTCGTCGAGAGAGGTAAAACCTTTCGATGTTTCTTGGCTTTTTTTTTTCAACGTTTCGTATTGAATCTCATGTCGAAAAGACTGTACAAGATCTAATCGATTTTAGATTCAAATCAATGCGATTTCGAAAAATGTGAGAAAACTTTGATGCTCAAGGAATGCTCAAGGATTAATAGGAACGAATTCCAATCAATTTCGTTTCTCAAAAGTTGAAACATTTGTAATATTCTTAAGAGGGCAGTTTGTTTTAAGTTGATTCCCTTTTTTTTTTCCTCCGGTTTACAAAAGGTGCGAGCAGAGCGACAAGGATCGAATGTTCTCTTGGGTAGGTCACGGAATTCATTCTTGTCACCGGAATTATCAGGGAATTAGCTCGAAGACCTTAGAACTTAACGACTCCTCTTAGCGCCCGCAGGTTCGAGCATAATTTTCCCTTAATTTACGACTTACGGAAGTCGGCGGACTTTCGGGACGACCTGCTCGGTCTCTCACTCCTTCTCCATTCATTTTTTTCTTTTCTTTTTTTTTTCTTTCTTAAACATAATACGTTGACCTACTGCCGATAGATTTCGTTCAACTTCCATTACATTCTTACGTTTTTCAAGCGCAGCGATTTCATTTTCTTTATTTTATACACCGTTATATTATTCTTTAAGATTTTCTAGTCCGCGGACGATGGCGGCTGTGCTCCAAAGTCTTTATTAAAAGTCGGTCCACTCGGCGAGCGCCGAGAGTTGCTCCGAAGTTTTATAACTCGATTTTTTCGATACGTATTTCGTTAGGAAAGTTTGGAAAATGTAAGGGGGAAAAAGCTCTGCAAGACGGCCTGTCTTAGCTCAAGATTCTTTTACGTCGTCGCTCCAGTTTCAAGAGCTTCTTGCTCGAGAGCGAGGAAAAATCGCGTAAAAGAGAGGCAAAGACGTAAAGTCGTTTGAAAAGTCGGACAGGGTCACCTATATACCGATGAATTTTTACTGGAAAATCAAAGTATGTAAACACCGTTGTTGTTTTTTTTATGTAACTTTTTTTATTCCCATAATAGCATTATTAATGTTATTTCAATTTATTTTTTCTTTCAGAAATGATACATCTTGAATCTGTTCGAGTGTAACTGGATAAATAAACGTTACAATGACGAATTCAGCAGCAAAAATGCAAATCCTGTTGATATCGGTGAGTGCCAGAATAATTTAATTCTAAATTGTAAAAAAAAATGTATATGTCACCGTTACAATAATTATTGTTATAACTATTCGGGGAATTTCTGTCTTCGGAAGTGTATTTAATTTAGTTTCAATTTTTTTAAATGAAAAAGTAGGGAAAAAATTTGGTAATTAAGCTACTGGAAAACCGTCAACGAGCGTCGACACACAGTTGACTTTTTTGTTCGAATGATAATTCAGTGAAAAAGAGAAATGACGTATAGTGTCGACTAATAAAAATCGTTATCGTATTAATTAAGTGTAGAGTGATACCATAGTAAACGAGTTATTAATTAACACACAGACACACATACACACATTTGTCAACTACAATTTTCCACGGGTTTCCCATTATTTTATGGACATGTTGGAAAATTCGTTGACGTTACGGTTGACGTAAAAACAATCGCAACGTCGAGTTGAAAGGATGCATCGAAGTTTAATTTCTATATTTCGAAAAATCATTAAAACGAGTCTTCTTAATGACACGCACATAATCACATAGGGCTCAAAATTTTTTTTCGAAAAATTATGTATACAAAAATTTGAAACGTTTTACAGTTTGAAACAGTAAAAGAAATCATAAAAAATGTATTTTCATGAACAATTCAAGAATTACAAAATAAATGTTTTCACCTTGATATTTTCCCTTGTCATTTAATTTCGTATAATTAAAAGAAAAATCTTTGTTAAATAGAAAACACAGTTTGAATTAACCGCTCATATAAGGAATACCGAGTAAACCAATTAAACTAAAAGAAAGTAAATAAATAAAAAAAAAAATTCGAAACATTTTATTTCAGTAAAAGATAAAAATCATGCACATATAGAAAATTTATGCATGAACAATTCAAAAATAACAAGACAAATGTTTTTTTTTTCACCGTGACATTTTTCGTTATTATTTCATTTCGTATATAGATGTAATTAAAAATTTTTTTGTTAAATAGAAAACAAAGTTTGAATTATCCGCTTGTATAAGGTGGATGCCGAGTAAACCAATAAAACAAAAAGACCCGCAGTATGATGTGAATATTTCGTAAATTTTCACAAAATCCTGCGTCGGTTTATTCAGTTACGATAATTAAATTAATTGGACATTCGTGGAAGTATGCGTGTAACACATCGCGACCGTATCCGCCATTGTGCGAAAGCGTTTTTTGTTTCAGACGTGTGTGTTATTGTGGCTTATTTTTTATTTTTGTATATGTTTCATTATTGTAACTTTTGTATAAACATACATTTTCGTTCATAGACAAGTTTCGCAACCAGAATTTATCAGATTCATCATTATTGTTATCTTGCTTATTCAAACGCGAGTTTATATATATACGCGGGATCCCTGAAACAAAAATGAAACGTAGCGAGCTTATGGTAGAGTGCTCCGAACTGCTGTAAACGCATTTTTAAATTACACGCATTTCCATCCAATGGAAACACCAAGTAATAAACGTGCCACACATGTATATAAATTTTTTTTTTTCACAAAAATAAATGTCGAGAACGAAGTTTATTTCAAAATTTTCCATCGCATTTCAATATGGTATACATTCATTCGAATTTTTGTCCAGATTGTATATTATTCGAGGAAATTGGAGGCAGAATCACTCGCGCGCATCATAATCGAACATTTATTTTTTTCTATTTTTCACGAGCTCTACAGCGAAAGTATCCGAGATATAATGGTGTCAGAAATTCTCGTTATTAATTTATCGCACAAAAACACGTTGTATCCTATTAATTTTTTTCATTTTATACAAAATTTTTTTTTTTTTCACACGCATGAAACTTCGCTCGCGTTAAATTATTCGATCGCATTGAGCCGCTCGCGTTCGTGACAAAAGCTCCACCCCCTTTCGCTCCCCTCTCTCGCGCGCAGCCTCTCAGAAGCACTAAAGTCGAGAGTCGAAAGTTTGTCGAGGCACACTTGGCAAACAGTTGTTTGGATGCTGGGGATGGAGAAAACCCTCTCAAAATGAAAAGAAAGAAGAAAAAAAAAAGTGTATAAACACACGGGGAACGAGATAGGGTGCGGTCTCAGAGTGTTTTGGCATCTCTTCTCCATTCCACGATTTCTCTTTTTACATACTATATATATATTCAACCAAATATACGTATATATACAGATATACATAAAAAAAATATACATGTAGCTAGTGCTTGATTCTGCGGTGTACATTGCGCGACATTGGGCTCGAGGCAAAAGACGCGCGCGTATATATCGACCAAGCCGCCGGTCGATGCCGGAGGACCACGCGCGAATCTCACCAAATGGAAAAAAGCAAAAGAAAAAAAAAAAAAGAAAGCAAAAGAATGTATGTGTACGTGTGTCCCGTGTAGCATATAATAATACAGACGCGCGTTATACATTTGTGTGTCGAGGGGATGTGGGGTGAGCAGTAGTTGAGAGTCAGCCATCCCGGCGCCTAAAAGACCACCCGGACGCGGGATCCGCGCCAGAGGGACTAGGGGTACTTTGCTCTCTTTCTCTCTTTTCCTAGCTGTTTCTCTCTCTCTCTCTCTCTGCGCCGTTCTTGCCAACAGCCCCGTACACGAGAGTCGGGGAATTCCGTCAGAACGCCACCCTTCGGTTACATCATCTCCGATACACAGACGAAAGAGAGAGAAAGAGAGAGAGAGAGAGAGAGAGGATTCTCAAAGAGTATATGTGAACTGGCTTTTTCTGAGGGCATTCGCAGCAAGAATCCTTCGCCAAGAAAATCTTTTTCCAGCCAGTTATATTTATTTATCTTTTACGGAGGCTCAGCCGAAACTGCGTGTACAAAAGTGACTCGAAGAAATCTTCGCGTAAGAGGAACGATATCTTCGAGCCATGGAGAGCACTTGCGGGCACAATTTCGGCAGTAATTTTTCCAAAAACCTCAGAATTAACGGCAATTTTCTATTTTTTGATAGTGCTTTTTTTTTAACGGATAGGGGAGGGAGAGAAAAAGCTCGGAATTGCTTAAAATTCGGGGGATGTTGCTCGAAGTAATTTATGGGTTCATTCAACGCTGCATACCAGATTTGTATACCAAAATACGCGGGGGTGCATGCGAAACAACGAGGTACACGCGAGCTTAATATATACATATATGTTGCATATATATACGTGTGTAGAAAATAATGACGGTCTTCGAGTACGACGTTAACGATCGTGCAACACCAGCGGTAAGCGCCAACCAAACGAATAAGAGACAATTTGTAATCGTTTGTCAGACGTTTCACGTCATAAACACGACTAACTGCTGTCTTATTCAAATGAACTTCTCGCTTCTCTCGCTGCTCGTACACTGTATCTGTGTTTTGTGCATGTTCACCATATATATATATATATATAAAGAAACTCCCATAGCCATCTCTCGGAGGCTTGAATTGGCCCCCAACGATCTCGTCATATCTCGGCTACTTTCGCTTCTACGCTGGAACCTTCGAGACAACCTTTTGAAATATCGAACTTCCCCCCCTCATGTACCGAGGCGCATACCACGAGCCCCGGCGCTTCTTTCCCTCCCTTAAAACGGTCTCGTATTCTTCTTCGCCCTCTATACAGTAGTGGTGGCCAACAAACGGCATCATCGAACGTACCTTGCCGATCCTTACCGTCCCGCTTCTGCTCTTCTTCTTCCCCTTCTTCGAGAGGGTCTTTCAACCCCCTCACTCACGATTTTCCTCTTTCATCATGCCTTCTATCTTTCTTTCACTCTCTATCTCTCTCTCTCTCTCTCTCTCTCTCTCTTTGCTTCACTCTTTTCAACGATGAAAAATTCGACGAGACGTTGAAAATAATGCAACGGAACGCTCATGTAGATAACAAAAAAGAAAGTAAAAAGAAAATTGTACTTTGTAGATCTCTTATTCTCCCATAAAACCGGTTGATCTCGGCCCGCTTTGTTTCCCCATTTTTTTTTGTTTTACTTTTCATCTCTCTATATTCTATCCTTCTATCGTTTTTTTCGTATATATGGCTTGGTGTTCTTCCCGTTTTGTAAATAAAGTAAAGACGCTATGAATTGTGTGCGACGTCACGGGCTTTTGGCACAAAAACGATGCGAAAGCCCTCTGAAAAACAATTTTTGCTTCACTTTCTTTTCGAAACACAAAGGAGTGGGCTGAGCGAACTGAAGCTTCGAGCAATCTGCGTTTATCTCGGTGAAAAAATTCAACCAGTCGAACAGCAGGTTAAAACCGCGGAAGAAACTCACGCTTGCACGTGCGATTGAAGATATTTTTATTTTACTCGAAGTCTCGCGTAAAAAGCTTGAGAAATTCGTGCTGAACCAAATAAGATTTGATAGACGTTCAAATTTCAAACTAAAAAATATTACCAAAAATACAATCAAATACAACTTTTAATTAAACAAAATTTATACGTTTTTCATTATTTTACGACTAAGCATACCCTGTCAGCGTAAAAATATCGATTTTGAAAAATTATTTAAAACATTTGTAGAATGACTACAAATACAATTAATACATTATTATTTGATATATCTAACGATGAATTTTAATCAATGACGTGTCATTATCGTTACAACGATTATCTACATCGGTTAAGCCCAGCTTATTTTAATTCAAATCAAAATTTCGATTTGTACAATATGTTCCCAAAATTCCAAAGGAGGCAAAAACTTCAAAATTGGTCTGGAACTTTGAAATAGAAACCTAAAAAAAATATGCTATGTTTAACCGCGGTGAAGACAAGCATAACAAAGAAAATGAAACATTGTAAAGCAGAATTTATCCAGTGGTGCATTCTGAATCATGTCCAGAGAGAAAAAACTGAAAACTTAAGTTATCAAGGTATCGGATACACCTCAAAGATTCTGATCAAAGCCAAAGAATCTCTTATTTAATATATCAAATAATAATGTATTAATGATATTTGCAGAAATAATACCCATTTTTTTAAATAATGAATTTCAAAAAAAAAAAATGAAAAATGAAAGTCAAATATAGAAAAGAATGTTTTCAATTGAAAAACGCTGCGGTTTATTTCCTGTACACGTTATTATACATCGACGTAAGATATCGTGATGCATAATAATATACAGCGAGTAGTAATCACGCGAAAGCTTGCGCCAGCCGGAAGTGTCCAGCAATAACCTCGAGGTATGCGATATTACTGTGGGATCCTCGTCTATTCGTGCTTGAAAGGATCAGCAGTGTGGGAACTTGTGCTGTGGGTTTGGCGCGTCGTATACACTCCGCACGATTCAGGAATCTCCGGTTTACGTGCAGCTCCGCGCGGCGTTCGGTCCATTGTTGGTGCTTTCAATGGACATGCGCGGAGGCAGATGCATCCTAAGGAGAAGGTTGAGCTCGATTCCTTGTACGTTGATAGTCGACTGGGGTTCAAATGCCGTATACATATATAGAGCTGGAGTGGCATCAATGGATCTTCATCAAGAATAGCTCGAATGAAATATCATGTGCAGCGAATAATTCGCATTCAGTAATAATTATTTCAACTGAAGAAACGCTGGAACAGCGCAGTTGGTCGGAATAGTTGAACTCCTTTAGAAAGAAGCGCGTCGAGTCTGGACTTAAATATATATATAACAGTTGTCGCAGAGTCTGTTCCCATTAAATTCAACGTCAGACAATGAGACACGAGTCAAATAGCTTTTGGCAAGGAAGTTCGTCGTCGTTGTCGTCGTCGTCGTCGTCGTCGTCTCCGTCATTGTGGATGGTACACACGGGGAATCGACACCATCTTTGCTATTATTGGCGTCTCTCAGGGGTCAAGTAACGGGCACGCGACAAAAGAGACATAGTAAAACGTTGAGCTTTCACTTCTATATGTTTTAGTGCCAGTTGAACATTCTACATGCAATAGCTGGCGATGTTAACCCGACCCCACGACGTATCTCCCGGTCTCTTATTCCCTCGGAAGCCCCGACGCTTTTTCCCCCGTTTTCACAGATCGCGAATTCCTCGCCCGGAACTCTCTGCTGGTACATAACCTCCTCGTGTGTCCATTCGTATCCATTACTACTATCCATTCTCCGGTCTACGCGTTTGTACAGCTTCGTCTGGGACTGGCTGATATCTTTCTTTCTCTTTTCTCTTTCATTCCTTTGCCAAAATCACTTCCATCTTCCCTCGTTTCTCTTATCCCAACCTCGTCCCTCCCCCATCCATTCTTCTTCTTACTATTCTCCAACGTCGATCTCTACAATCTCTTTCTATCTCAATCTTTACCCGCATCCATTTCTACCCAGAAACTCCATGAATAAGAGCACATATATATATTCGTACGCCGGCGCCAGTTTGTCTGTTTTACGAAAACTCGTTGCGTTCACGAGGACATTGCTGTACACGAGGGTGAATATGGCATAGCAAGGAGCAAGAAGAAAGACAAGTGTAACAAAGAAAAGAAAAATTGTTCTTTTATTATTTTTTTTTACTCGATAGATCGATGAATAACCGATTGAATCTACAGGTAGCATCCGCCAGTTGGAGACACTATCTTATATACACATAGATACCTTCGGGCCTAGCCTTTAACCTATCGAGTATAAAAATCCGGTACAATCTATAGCTCGGCAAAAACACATACACACATACACGAAAGGCACATCCACTTATCGTCATCCCTACGTAACGTGTGTGTTCCCATTGAAAGATTCATGAACTCGAGCAAAGAGAAATTCACTCTTCCTCTCTCTCCCTCTCTCTCTCTTTCTCCATATAATGGAGTTGGAGCAATCGATAGAGTTTCGCGTGTATCGATTCGCATGTTGTTATACGATTATCACGCCCGTCACTCCAGACAACCACTGGTTACCTATATATTATGCGTACGAGTTGTATTCACCTATACCACAAAATATACATATATATATACAGTATATAGTCGACAGGACGTCTGTCCGTTTCTGGCCCGAGATTTCCCAAACCTGTGCACAAACATGGGCAGACAACGCTCGGGAGAGCCGGAAATTGTAGACGTTGCTTCGGATACATCGCGTGCACCGTGCACAGGAACGATATAGCAGCCACGAAGGCATTGCACGGAGAGAGAGAGAGAGAGAAGAGAGAAGAGAGAGGATGAGATGACGAGAATCTGAGCGCCAGGGAATATTATAGAGAGACTGTATGCAGGCTGATGTTTGCGACTGACAGTCGCAGCAGACACGAGCCCGGGTGTCTAAAGTCACGCTCGCTGTACGTGTTACACATTTGATACGTATATAGTATATTGATTGGCTTCATGTACGCATCAGTCAAATCACAGCAAATGCGAACAGCTAATACGAGATCGACGGTTCCTCGAAAGCTTTGAGGTTCCTTCGTCTTATCTGTTTTTTTTTGTTTCTTTTGGTTCTTGACCAAAACTTCAGCTGCAGAACTTTAAAATAACATATTACCGGAAAATGTAATGATAAAAAAAAAATAAAAGCTGCGTTAATGCTTTTGAACGAGGTATATGGGGAAGAGAAAAAGAGGAAGAGAGACGAACAATAATAGAGAGGAAACGTAAAACGATCGATATGTCGAGGCGAGTTGACTGTCTTCCTGTCTCTCGCGGGTTCAACGGACACTCGTAGACCCTCAACCCCCCTCGGAGATTCTACACATACCGCGTATACCTCTGAATATAATATACCTATAAAATTCTATATACGTATCGATTTATCGCTGGTTTATATTATATATATATGTATGTACATTCTATATATATTTTGGCATATTTGAGGGGATTCGCAAGTCGTGACAGACCTCTCATTGATTCACGATCGCACGTATTTCAGCCCAATATTATCAGACCTCCGGCTCAACCTCTGACGCTCTGCCTTCGTCTCTCTCCTTTTCCTCTGTCTCTCTCTCTCTCTCTCTCTCTCGCTTTCTCTCCACATCATTCAATTAACGTCTGCTCCGACCCATGAAATATTCAATATAAAAATCGCCTGTTGACGTCCATAAAAACGTTCGCATCCTTCATGGCCAGGCTATGAAATTTCTATGGGAAATTTGCGGTCCAATAATTATAGCAATCCAATAATAATTAATACCAGTTATTTTTCATTGATTTTGTGGAGAATATTCATCACGAAATTGGTCGATTGGTATATCCAGGTCGTAAGAAAATGCTGGGGGTGAATAGACAAAGTTACTTTTTTTCTACGGATCGATTCCAGCATGGTCCACAAGCCAAAGCTTAATGTCAACTGTATGACGTCTCTATTTTCTCTGCACATTTTTTCGAGGTCTTTATACAGAATAAGATTTTTGACCCTGGTCACTCGACCGACAGTCGAGAGGGTGGTTACCCCTCTACGAGAAACGTCTTTTCCGGGGGTCAACCACGGTCGCGGAGACTTTTAGTTTTGCCACGAACATGTCTCGCGGCTCTTTTATAATGCCTCAACAATATATATATACAATATGATAAAAGTGGCGCTATACACACATAGTGAATTGAAACAGCCTGCAGCGAAAGAAGCAAAACTATCGCGTTCCATCATTTCTTTTTCCGTTCTATTTACCACTACTTCGAGTGGTGCATGTTTGTGTGTGTATGTATGTGTGCAATTCATATTTGTTGTATAACACTCTACTTGTTCTTTCTTCTTTTTTTCTCTCTGTTTCGAGCCACAATCGTTTCTCTACTGTATATTATACATACATAGATCTTTTCGTGCCAAGTACCACGGTCTAAGAAGAACCATATATACTTTCGTGCCGAATATAAATTCCTTGAAATGACGAACGGTCCTACATCGTGACTTCCTTCTGAATAATTGATATACGGTGATACTGAAATATATCACTCGGAATTCGAACCTACAATTTGGCTTATAGCGTGCGCTATTAGAGGCATCATTCTTCGATCAATTTCCAATTACGAAATTTCATTTTCCGATCTAGTGAGAATCGCGTAATATCGTCTGCTGTTATAAAATGACCGTTTAATAATAAAATTAAAAAAAAAAAAAGAATAAAAAAATTCGGTAGAACTCGTGAATTGTTGAATCAATGAAATATACATATAGAACATAAGTTATAATTATCGTAAAATCGTTAATATTTTTTTTTTCTGGTTCAACTCTTATACCCAGCACAATAATGTTCTCGCGATGAAACGTGAAAGATATAGAGGAGAAATAATAAAGAAAACGTTTTCGTGGGAATGGACGATATCCTATTTTCCGTGTCCTTTTTCCTGCTCCCGCGCTTCTAAACCCCGCACACGCCCTCTCGGATACGAGCTCGACCGAGACGACGCCGTTCTGGCGCCTTCGGATTTATTCCCCGCTCGTTCTCATCCCTGTCTCTTGGCTTCTTTCTCCTCTAGCTTGCGCCTTACGGGGACTCCACCAACACTCCCCCGCCCCTCCCTCTTCCCTTCTCCATCTTTCTCTTTTGCCTCTTCATCCTCTTTTCGTGGATGTAGCCCGAGGCCTTCCGGGTTCCCGCATCTCCCTATCTCTCTTGCTCTTTCACTCCAAGTGTGCCCAACTTCGTTGCCCTCTCACCCTCCAGCATTTTTCTTAACTCCCGGAATGGTCTTTCCAGAATCTGGAACACGGATTTACTCGAGTGTGCGGCGGTATAAAAAAATGCGCTGTGTACAGGCTGATTGTATATCTCGCGTATTTGAATTTTACTTTTTGCTTCGATAATCTCAATTTTTTTTATATCCGTAATCGAATAATCGTCGAGGGATTCGTGACCCTTTAATTTTGAATTAATTAATTCGAATAATATTATCCAGTTTTGATTTATAATGTTTCAAGGAAAAATCTTGGCCATATCGTAAATGGATGGATCATTGCGAAAGTTCGTCGTTGTCTGATATGGCGAGCAATAAAAATTACCATCACACCGAGCGGAAGTTCGCGTTCGCGACATAACTAACCCCATATACCGGAATTATTACACACGAGATCGTAATGCCGACCGTTTTACATCACCGGATGTTCCACCAAAGCATATATACAGATATATTCTTCATGCTGCTTCATATATGCTCTCGTGTTATCACGAAGATAATAGGTCCTCGTCCTATAAATTCCTCCTATTAAATTTCTCGGTGTTGGTCCCAATTGAATCCTCTCATTAAAATACACTCGTGTGCAGGTTTTATATCGTGTTCGGATCTTCGTACATGAATTTCATTTTCTTGAATTCTACTGATAAATTTGCACGAATCCAACACACATCTAGTATGTCACATTTGTTTTTTTTTTCTTTTTATTGAAGTGAATACTTCTTATACGACGCTGGAGAATTCTGCATGTGTTATATATCCAAAAGAATGTAGTTTAAGAAACAACGATAAGAGAGAGACCAATGGTGGGCAAGAGAAAGTATAGACTATCCAATAGGAAGCCTGGAAATGCGTGTTTTAGTTTGTATATGAGAAACTAAGAGAAAAGTACCTTAGCGCCACCTATTGCGATTTGAAATAAAACGATATGAAATCTGGTGGCAGAATTTAAAATTTCTCAAATATTGCAAGTTGCTGAATAGCTATAATGAAACATATGTTAT
>JABMBV010057173.1:0-13676 GCA_018906735.1 Mesochorus sp. PSUC_FEM 10030011
TAAAAATAAAAGATCTTTTAAACAAAATACAATTCGTCACCTAAAGAGAAATCCGCACGTGACATCGTATTTGGCTTAGAAACGAAACAAGCATATCGATCGTATTTGCGATAATCAAGGAACGCCAAATTCTTGTTGACAATGGGACCATCAAATCAATTGATTAATTTTCTAGTATCCAAACCGTGAGCATATTTGTTAATTAAAAACAAGAAATAAACTTTCAGTAACGTTTTTGATTCAGTTTATATTTATTTTTTAAATTATTTCAATTAACTTCATTGGTAATTCAATATGCAAAATAACAGGTTAAAATCCTTGAAAGCTAATAGTTGTCTACTTTTACGGAAAAAATATAATAATGTTCAATAACCAAATATCTTAGAATCGATATCTATAACCATAACTGTATCACCGTTACTTTTGCTATTTAATATTAATTGTGAATGCTGTATATTTTCTTAAGAATAAGAATATTTTTTTCTCGAGAAGCAAGTATAGTAGAATCAAAGTACATTTTTTATCTTGAAGTATAACTATCACTACACAAATCGTATTACGTGTTCGAGAGATGAATTATAACGTTGACTTATTAAATTGGAAAATAAGAATACATGAGAATTTTATTATACTTATACAATTCAGATACATTGTATACATATATGAATATTTACGTTCAGCAATCTAGTGTATATATTATCTGAGTGAGTAGTGCGCGAGTCGCCAATGGCTGAATGGTTATGCCAGCCGGAGGCATCTATCCACTATACGTGGTATAACGATAATCGATATTTCCCACGGGTGGTTTTCCGATAAGCCCTGGAGTAACACCTAATACCCGACATATACCTGAGCTCACTACGATCCCCCATGAGTTTTGTCCGCTATTTCGCAACATGGTAAGAACGTTGCTCTCACTAGCTCAAACTTACTTTATCGACTGTTATACAATATGTATATATTTTTGTACTATACTATATATAAGAGGTGAATGGGATATTTATTTTCAATTTATCATGAACAATTAAGGTTTTTATAGTAACCTCACTTTTTATCGATGATAACACAATTTTTATATCAATAAAAAAACAATGGATATCACATTCTTCCTAATTACGACCAAACAAACTTTATTTTTTTTGTTTTATATTGATAAGCTACGTTGTGTTTCTCGGATAAAGATTCACGGAAAAGGAAACATTTGTTTCAAAAGAAAAAAATAATTAGAGAAAAATATTCGAATATCGTTTTTCCCTTGGATGGTTCTTGAAACAATAGAAGTCTATAAATTCAGCATCGAGGATGAGAAACTAAAAAAACTGAAATAAATAAATGTTGGAGAAATAAACGCAAGAAAAATTAGTGTCGTCGCAGACCAAGCAAGCAAACTTCGATTCAATAACAATCTTTTTATGTAAAAATCTATCTTCGTAATAACTCTACATTTTTTCAATAATTATGTTACAAATTACAGACTTTATAAAAAGGTTTTTATGTAAGAAAATCAACTTTTTACGATAATTGTGAGAGGAAGAAGTACTAATCAGTAGGTGGTGGGCTATGCGCTTTATAAGGAAATATTACGGCAACATCGTTGTTTTTATTTTGTAATAAAAAAAATCGAAGAAAAAATAACTCTATCCATTATCTGAACTATCACGAAATCATTGACTTGATTTTAATGTTGGTCAAACTGAGAGGAATGAACTTTAAGACGTATACGAGCTATGACGATATGGATAATAATAATAAGTAATAGTAATGATAAGTAATAAAGTAATAAGTTAATAAGAATAATAAGTATACATTGATTATAACTTATAAACTTATAACCTACGTTATAAAAAAAACAATATATATATTCAACTTTCCACCTTGTATACTCTCTCGAGTTTTTTACAGTCTCCCTACTCTTTTCCATTTTTTCATTTCTCCCATTCCCCCTTGCGGCCGCAGTCCGTCTTATCCTCCCCCCTCCCTCCAAAGCGCATTCACTTTGGCATTTGGTGTCAGTTGCCAATGGCCCAGGAAAAACCTGTGCTTTCGCCTCCCGGTGCTGGAGAGCCTCATCGAGATTATTTCTCACGAAAAAATTTTTACCGACACTGAGATTCGAACCCGGGACCTCTCGAATGTTCTGGTCAAGAGGCGAGCACACTAAATACTTGGTCAAAACACCGATAAAAAAAAACTTTTCAGCTATGAACTTTCTTAATGTACTTAAACTTTCATTTCTTATATACTTTCTTGTACTTGAATGAAATTTTATTGGCAATCTATACATTTCATATAAAATCATTCTCAAAGTTTAATGAATAATACGTAAAATAAATATGCTTGACGATATTTCAATCGATTTCACAATTTTTTGGGGAGCATAAATTAACTTGTCTATTTGTACATAATTTTAAGTGTTATTTTTAGGGAGTATGATATAATTCGATCGCGAAACTTTGTATCCTAAATACGATACATTCTTTCTAATCTGGTGTGCACCTGGCAACTTATACGTCAGTCCGTCTTGGGTTACAACTAATTTAACTGCCTGGTGATGGGTTCAATTTCGTGGGTGATTTGAAACTCAACCTAACTGCTTCTATATGCTCTCGTTCTACATCTTCGCTCTCATGCATTTCACCAACTGAAATAGACCACTATATATATTGGGTTTATATCGAAATACCATAGTAGTCTTGATTATTTACCATTGCATACAAACCTTGTATATAAGATTATATACAGGACATATACACATTATATGTATGTACATTTCATCGAGTTTTCCATGACCACAAGAACCAGCAGCTGGCTAGACGTTAAGTTTATATAGTATTTGCTTGTTCTCTTGTCGAAATTAATTTACAAATAATCCATTGTCTGCCAAACCACATGCATATCTCATCTATTTTTGATGTTGCATCATCTCGGGTTTATCTGAGATTTTGAATTTTATTGAGGAAGAAATAAATGCTATATATGATGCGAGACTCAAAAGTTGACACTTTTATACGGCAAGACATTAATTTATGGTTTGGGTGTGAAATTTCACATCTTTATTGGGACACACGTTCTAGCATCTCGCGTGTATAATTACATAATACTAGAGTCGATAGAGCCGTTAATCATTAGGAGTCTCGCGTGGTTATGTCAATATTGGTTTCAAATTTAATGTTAACATAATTGGATCGATGTCAAAATATTAGAAATTTTCAATTTATCAAATTCAAATTTTCAATTTTAGTTAGGAAAAGATGAAATTAATCAAATAGCAATAATAAAGAGGCGTAAAGATAAGTCACGCAGTTCGAGAATAGAAAATTAACTATGAACTATGAAAGGTGATTTTGTATTTTTTAAGAAAAAAGTTTTTGAAGCAATCATTATAATAGATAGCTCTATACTTTTTTAAGGCCTCTGACGATATTATATGACGGGGGAAAAGACTGAATGGTTCACGAATAAAGAGTCATCGTTACTCTTCCTCCACTTTTCATGTCTCTCTTTTTCTCTCTCTCTCTTTCCTTTTCTCTCTTTTTCTTTCTATCGCCGCCCTATGTCGATTATTCCGGGTTTGCGAATTTTCTTAATTAAACTCGTTGGAAAGTCCTTCGCTATCTATATATTCACTCCTCCCGAGAGAGCTTCTTTCTCGTGTTCCCGAAAATTGTCTCGACGCTCTCGCGTTCTCTCAGCGAATGAGTCGAATCTCTCTGGCACTGCAGGCTCTTTGGAGCACTCGACCCATTATACCTACGATCAATGACATAATTTCTTTTTCGCCTTCAGGAATTAAAGTTGCGAAAAATGTCGGGGAAGAGAATGAGTGTGGGAAAAAGCTTTGCCTGAGCAAAAACACTTCTTTTTTTCTCAAAGTCGTTTAGCGACTCTTGCATCAGCAAAGGGTATCTCATATTAAATTTACTGAATATAATTTAAGAACATATATATATAATACACCTATATTATCTTCAGAAGAGATTGTGAATGACAAAAAATCGGACAGAGAAATTGGAGGTTTCATAGGTGAAAAAAAAAACATAATACAACAAATTTTGTCTTTTGTAGTTACTTCGTTTTCGGTGATTACACGTTGAAATATCGAGAAGTAGATTAACACATTAAGATTAAAGTAACCCCATTAAAAATGCACTATAATCTCGTGATCGCCTACGGCAAGGTCTTTGTGATACTCGTGCCATGGTCAAATTCTGTCGGGTTACGGGTAACAATAAAAAGGCGATGCCAGTAAGAGTGGGCAGTCTTTCAATATGATCTCAAATTCAATCTGAGAATTCAATTTGTAAACGATATATGCGAATAAACTTTATTCAACATATAAAGTGTTAATTGATTTTCTTTCGTCTCCACAACTCTACCGAGCGGTGCCTGCTTCCTCAGGCACTGGCGATCCTAAGGACTACGATCCCAAAATAGTTGCATGACAGCATCTTGTACACGAACGTTTATTGTCAGTGTCCACCTGGTGTTTGTTTTCATTTTTATAACGTTTGTTTCCTTTGTATCTCAGATTGATAATAGATCTAGATCTATCATCGGTAATAAAGAGATTTCCTTTATTGATGTGGTATTATTATCATTTCGGATGTTGGACATAATCTCGGGGATTATTGATCATGTACTACGTTACAATAGACTAATTCTAAAAATGGAATGATGGCAACTGCATAGGCGCTGATGGAAAAATAAAGAAAAAGTAATAGAGGGTTAGATGAAGACAAAGGGATAATCGATAAATATATAGTTAAAAGAGAAATAGACTAAAATACTGAAAACTGAAAATTACATTGAATGATTATTTCTGAAACTTGTTTTATGTGTTATACAGTGATTTGAAGAAACATTTTTAACGATTGATTGATGATGTCATTTACTGATGGTTCTCATCGTGTATTTTTTCACAAGTTTTCGTACATATTTCAAATTTGTGAAAAGAATAAAAAATATCGTTACATAATGGTTGCATTACTTTCTATTCACGGATAAGTGCATCAAAAAACTACGAATTCATTCACAATAGAATATGCATATACTTTTATACAAGATATGAGCATATATTCACTTGGGTGTGAACGGTGTTTTTATTGAGTGGAAGTCTTCATGAGAAACCTCTTTAAGAAAATGGAAAAATGAAGGCTTTGTCTCCTTAATGTGACATGATATAGTATGTACACTCTTTACCCTTGACTGTGATGGCTTTTACATGTAGCAAAAGGAATGTATTTTATTTACTTTTACTTACGAGAAAAGAATCTCAGGTGTACCGGGTTGATTTTCTTCTACTTGGAGTATGTTATTCTGCATTAAAATTTAACAGAAACGTATTTTTTATGACGAAAATTTGTATTTAGGGGTAAAATAAACTCTCAAAGTTTAGTATTCCAATTAATATTAAATGAAAAAAAGCTTTTTGTAAGGCTGTTACAGTGGTGTTACCTTTTAATACAATATATGGAAAAACGTTCATAATAAAATAAAATAAATCGAATTCCGCGTAAAATATTGGAATTTACGGAAGCTTGATTGCTAGTTATGAGATTCGAAATAAACGAGTTTTGATAAACCGAGAAATGTCAATGAGCTCGAAAAACCTCGGGAACCACAGAAGAATTAAAGAAAAGAGAAAAAATGGAGAGAGGAAGTGACGGAACTGGAAAATTGATTTAAATTATCAAACGTTCCACTGCAATCAGTGATTGAATAGTAATTTCAAGTCACCACAGAGACTGTTGTTATCGATTGACACGTAGAATTATTCCAATCACAAAAATATCTGTGAACGATGGTTTCCTCTCAGAGAGAATTCTGCATCTTGATGATAATGAAAGAAATACTCATCGCGTGATTCTCGTACGAATAGAATAGAAAAAAAAACATGCGTATAAAAATATAAGAATTAGAAGAGAAAAGTAAAATTAATACTTTTTCAAAAGATTATAATTTCTCAAATATTAACCTATGAAATATAAGTAATGCGAACAAAGCTTTTAAACTTTTACATGAATGAATGCCTATGTAAATAAAAAAAATGCCTACAAAATGAGATTATTTTTTCGATCTCTATTCATTTCTAAGTTTCTATTCTATTGAAATTATTCATGTGATTATTATTTTTACTGATTTCTAGTTTTTTTTTTAAATAACTTATTGCTCATTTTATTCTTTTAATTAAATATTTCATATTGTATAGAAAAATATGGTGTAAAAATGATTCTTCTTTTCCATTCAAATTTCCACCAAGAGGAACTTGGCATTTAATATTACTTGGCACTAGTAATATTAAATTCATTACTAGTAAACTGAGACCATCCGGAACCTCCTTAAGGCCAAATCTATTGTTAAACGTGCCACAAAAACATTAAATACCAACGTTTTCTAACTTGAAATTGAAATGAAAAAATTAATCCATTGATACCCTTTGAGTTTGGGAATTAATCAGATTTTTTTAAGCCCTCGGGGTATTGTAACTGAAAGGATATACCATTTTTTAGAAGTGTACTTCAGCACGTGAAACAAGGATTGCATGTGCTGCACTTTTGAAATAGTTCCGTCTTTCGGACATACTTGTAGGAGAGTGGTAAGAAAAAGACAGAGAGAGAGAGAGAGAAAGGAGAGAGAGTTTCTTACTGTTATATGTCTTCTCGGTCTCTCTCCATTTCACAAGCTCGGGCCCGTCCGTCTTCCTATGGTCGTCTGCCATCCAATAAAGCAGAGGAGCTAGAGCATCCCTTAAAATATATATACCATACTCTATGTATTGCTTGACGTATACTATACTAGAGAGCCTGGAGAGCGAAAGCTCACTGTTATTTCTGTGGAACGAGTCTTATTGCTCTTTCTGTGAGCCAGCTAACGTTTTTAACGGCCGCGTATCACCAGTCCAGGAAATCGTTCTAGCTCTTTTCTTTCATATAACTACATTGCTCAAAGATATATACATATATATCTTTTAACATGGTAAAAAAGAAAATTAATCATATATAAACATATATATCGTATATATCATTAATTTTCTCTTTTACTATGTGGAAAGAGTCCGATGATTTCATGTCCAGAGTTATACCACTGTACCATATCCGTATAGAGCAAAATTAATCTAACTGCGTCAACTCTAACTGTAATAGAGTGTGTGTTTATGAAAAATTTCATAACTCTGAGTTATTAAAAATCATGTATTGTACAATAAATTTATGTTGAATCCAGTTTCAAAAGGCATCATTCATAAATTCATAACATTTTTACGAAAATTTAAAACCACTTTCATGGCAGCTTTGTTTAAGAGGATACTTGCCTCCATAATACTTTTCATTCTATTTGGTTTCGGGTCTAGTGATGATGATTGGTATTTTAAAAAGATATTTTTCCCAGTTGATAAAATATATAATTCCTGCATTCCTATAAGTACACTTTTATTGTTGAAATTCTGTGTTATATTCCAAGCATAGCTTAATTTTACAGCGAGTGTATATTCAACGACTTCTCACCAATGAACAGAGATTTATGTATTATAAATATTTGGTTCCATTATCCTATTCACGAGGATTTTCCCGGACGTGCAAATAAATCACTAGAAGTCCTTGCCAAGACGCGCTCAAGTGTGAAGTATGGCGATATATCGCTACATATACATTTAAACATTTATACCCAAGTTCTGGTACGCAAGTTGTTGAGTTGCAGGGGTCCGGGCCGATTAGCGGTAGCTCAGTCACGTCCGTGAACACCAAAAGTTTCACGCATAGCCAAAGCCTCGTAGATTCTAAACTCAGATAAGGTTACATAGTAACGCGCGATCCATCGCATCTTGCCCGCGTGTGCAAATTTTGGTCAGGTATATCCAACGTTTTCATTCCCATGGGAAATTAGGATATTCGGACAATTTCACGCGGAGTGATCAGACCGCTCTCGTGGTCGATTTAAGCGCGATGACTACGTCACATTTTATTCCTTTTACACACAATGCTAGATGAATGAATATCCACTTATATATATATGCATAGCGCGGACAAAAGTAATTTCGTGTAATTTATGAACTGAACATTTGGGTCATGAAGATTCGATGAAAGATTTCTCAGAGATGCTAAAAATAGTTAAAATATTTTTATCAATTTACCTATATACTCAAAAGAAATGCAATTTCAATATGAATGTTTCAGGTTACAAAATATTTAGTGATTGATACTAATAATAAGATTATTTAGATACTTCACATTTTTTTATATGTCAATTGGGTATGGCAATACTCAACGAAAAAGCATATTTTTGGATCGTCAAAGAGTATGAAAATACTTTACCGTGAGACCCACACTTTTGTTCTACAATTGAACATTATAAGTAAAGATTGCGACCTCGATATCGCTTCATCGTTGTTCTACTGTTCCTACCTTCCATCTTTCTCGATCTTGTGTCGCTCCCATGTACCTTCGTGTAACTACACCCGCTCCAGAATCATCCGCTAAAAGCGGTCAAACGGAAATTTGTAGAACGACCCGAAAGCGTTGACGTGGAACTTATTCGTGTGGCTGAGACCCAGGGATCTGTATAGTATAATGGTAGAAAAAAAAAGCGAGGGAGCAATGCGTTGCTGAAACTGAGTGTGTACTATATTACCCGTGGCTGTAATAAGAGTGATCCATTGCAATATCCCAGGGCTAGAAGTATGTATATATACTATATATTATATAGAACACCGAATCCGAATGGCCGGATAAGAAAAATTATTTGAACCTGTGCCACTTCTTACTTTTTTTTTCCGAATTGCGAATTCTTTCTAGAGAATCACAAGAGGTTTTCTGCCACTACGCATTGTCTTCCGTAGCATTTCTTAAAATTATTCCGCGTGTAATATCTTTCCTCGCATAATCTCAAGGCATAATCGCATCGAACCATTAAATTATATTCTTTTACTTTAACGATAATTTTTATATTAAATTCAAATAAAGAGAAAAGTAAAAAAAAATGTCATTTCGCCATTGACTGATCATATTATATAAATATATTACAATGCGTGAATACGCAAATAATCAGGATTACTTTGTACGAATAAAATGATTCATTCAGTGTACCAGAGTGCCTGTAAAGAATTCATTACAACTGTCGATTCATTGGTTACTCAAACGTATAACATTTACCGCAATGGTAGAACAATAAATACGATTTAGTCCCCTATTGCATTTCGACACGCCCAATGAACCACGACGAAAAAGCATTAAAATCCTATTTTATCCGTATCACGTGTCCACTATTGGAAGCCCTATATGGGTATATACAATCCTTTATATATCACTCGATCCAGTGAGAGACGTATCAGGAAAACGCATTGGGTGGTATGCCGATAGATCGGTTCAGCCAAGCAGCGCAACGACGCCGCAGTATACTTACAGCAATAGTAGAAGCAATATAGAAGGTATACCTATTGAAGCTATACGAAACCCATCGCCAAGGGCATTAATGCCAGGTATTTCTAGTGGAACGAGAGAGGAAGAGAGAGAGATGTGATTATATCTCTTTCGCTCCTATTTCTCTCTAACTCTATCGCCTATCAGACCATTTTCTAGTCAAGTCGGAAGAAGAGATAAGGTACTGGGAATAGTCGATTAACGTTACAGGTAACGAATGCGTTAATTTGCTTTGCACCACCTATCGCTTTATATCCATGCTTTGTTCGCTTGCATCCATAGATATTTCCACTTCACTCTAGTCGCATCGTCCAAACATTGCCTGAACCCTTTTCCAACCCACTAGTAATCTTGATCGACTCTCTTCAGCATCAACGAGAACAAGCGAGAGAGATACAGAGAAGGAAATATCGCATGTACAGTGTATACTAAGCTGATATGTGGATCGATGAATTGACGCGTTACCACTAGAGCTTCTGCTGCGGTAATCTGGAAGCTTGGCATCGGTGTGCGGTGCATCAATGCTAATGGCAAATGGCGGAGAAACACTTGTCATTATATTGACCGAACTTTGGAGCAAACATTACCTGACGTTTTAAATTGTATATAAGAGCATGGTTATGAAGATACTGCAATTCTCACATTTTTCATGTTATATTTTTTAACTAATATGATATATTTATAAGCTTGAAGACTATAGATTAACTGTAATAAATCGGATGTACGAGATAAGAAAGCCGATCAGCTTGGTTGTGCTTCAGGTGAATCAGAGGACCAATTGGTTAAGCTACTTCAATAGTTTCCAGAGATCTGCTGAGTCTCCTCATCAACCAATGCACTTGCAGAGTTTGTGCACTTGAGTGAGCTTTGCTCTTCAGCTTTCCACATGGCAAAAACTGGTTAAACTGGGCTACTTACAGAATAAAAACTTCTTTTGAAGAAGAGCATTTTGTTTCTCGGATTTTGTTTCTAGGAATAATATCGGAACAAAGAGCTTTACTTGGCTTAAAGCTTTTAAGCATTGCGGAGTTATCATTGTTCAATATACTTTCTGGTTCGTTTGATAATTGAAATGTGCTCTTTCTATTATAGTCGTTCAAAACTTTAGGAATCAGGACTTCTGACTTTAACTATAGTCCGCTCGTTAGATCCAGATACTGATTCGAGTAATCGTGTTCCTCTTCGTATTCCCTTTATATTTGGTATTTCTCTTATTTTCAGATCTCTTTGTGCCGCTAATATTAGAGATTAATAAATAAAAATATATACATTGAAAAACAACTAATGAATATGATCTACTGTTACTATAAATTTTGGTTTCATGCGTATTCAACACCTCAGCGATGATATTTTACAGTTAAAACTGAATCATTGTAAAAGTTGAGTGAAGTAATAGTGGCGACAAGTCCAGCAATAGCAGCATTGAAAGACTTTTCATTATCAAACTAATGAGTATTTGTGTGAAAGCCAACGTCTCTCCATAAATATAAATGTATTGTTTGGAAGTTATGTTATGGTTTCCAGTGTTCTTTAGGATAATGTTGGTTATAAAACTTTTTAGGGTTTTCTTTAGGTGTTTCAATAATGATCATTATTGCAAGCTTTCTGACGTAGCCCACGTTGAAAGGATTTATTTGGTGTCCTAGTTTAATTTTACTTCTGATTTATTTAGAAAATAGCTGCTTTAATCAAGCATTGAGACCTGTGAAATTTTTAGTATTTCAATTTCAGTTGCAATAATAAAATCATTAATATGCTCTTTACTTTAAAGAGATATGTTGACGTCGTTATTTACGAGGAGAAAATTGATTTCGACATGAATATCCTTATCGTCGTTATCAATCACGGCAAATAATCCGAACCCTCGAATGGAAAGCGAGGGCAGGCGGGATAATCTACCACCAGTGATGTCACCAAAATGTCATCATTGATATTGACTGCTTGCATAAGTCTCGAAACATGGCTATTTTAGCTATGATGATCATCGATTGTCATTTAGGTATACAAGTGATCATAGATCAACTGTATATTTTTCAATTCACAATGCAATGAGTATTGAGAAGTGCAAAACTTGGTTCATACTAATTCTACTAAGGCACATCTAATCCTAATCCCTTACAAAAATGGTATTTTGTTGGTATTGAAACAAATTCATTAATTCAAAATCATTTTAGATTTTAAATTGATGTTTTATGTTTAGTGAAAAATTTATAATCAATAAGAGAGGTGGAATTAAATCGAATTGCACATCACTCGGGTCTGCATATTATTTAATTTATAATCTTTTTTTTTTATTATTATTGCTTGAACTTATTGTTGTGACATATCGTTTTTCAAAAAAAGTTTAGAACGAGGAATGATATATATTTTTCATAAATATCTAACCGTTTGTTATTTTGACAGATGTATTATACGTGAAGCTGAAAAAGTTTTTCGTTCGAGTTAATTAAAATTAATTATGAAAAAGACACTGAATCTATTTTCTACTTTAGCAAAATTTCATATTCTATTCGAAACGTTTCAGTTTTGAAAATGTTTTAAGTGGATAAAAAAATATTATAATAATCCTCTATATGAAATTACATATATTTTTCTTTCGCAGTGATAATGATCAAGAAATGAAATTACTTTACTGGAAAAGAGAACGTGAAAGAGCAAGAAAGAAAATAAAGAGAGCGATGAAGCTGCAGCAGAGAATAGGTAACCTGGTGTATTAAAAGTTGCCGCATGGCAAGCTTAGTGAGCTTGTATATGCTATATCGGACTTCGAGTCCCGTATCCCTAGCTTGGCGTTATTCTCTTCTTCTCTTTTTTTCCTTCCAAGATCGGGAGCTCCAAACGTATATACCTTTTTACCTCGGGATTGAATTTGAAGTGTACTCTAGGCTTTGTTTCTGTCGAGTAGTACCACTTGTGCCGACGCTCTCTTACCCTATCTGTGATACACACACACACTCTGCACATTTCGTGTTTCAGTTTTCACCGCACTTCTTCTCATGACACTCATTTGCATATTTTTTACTTAAATGAAATGTGTAGCACTAAAAAATATTCAGATTCAAATGTGTAAAGCAGATTTGAAATTTAATTTTAATAGACTGGTAATGATGTTGATATCAATGTATATTTTCACAATAGATTTTTTTAATTTAATTTTTTTCACGAGATAGAGATCAATGTTAAATCAGAAAAAAATTATTTTGATGCTCAATATCATTATGAAGTCATTAATATATCGAATGATTTTTAATCAGAAATAAAAATAGAACGTTTGGACTCCAAACGTCCAACTACAAATAAATTAAAACATTAATTTTCATTTCAAGTTTTTTCAAAAATAATCAATTTGAATATTTATTTCTGATCTGTTAACCCAAATAAGAATTTTTATCTTCGAAAGCTTTTACGCATATACACATTCACGCGCAGTAGTTCAGATATAATCGTATGTCTTTTAGCCCCTTATCTCGATGAGCCCGAACTAAAGCTATGCCAACTTGTGAGCGCGTTTCTTAACGACATTAATGGTTGTTTCAAGCTTAGTTTGCACTTGTGGCCTCTTATCGCGTGTCCTGTATGATAATCCGTTTCACCACTCGGTGATTTACGGTATGCGTGAGGTCTTGAATTTCTCTCGAGTCTTAGCTCTCTTGTAAGTCAATACCCGTCTAAAACATATCGTATCACAATACTAAGTCTAATATCGTTAACAAAGCTATAACGTGTGTATCGCATACCTTTCAAGTCCTGCATTTTTAAACGGTATTTTTTTGCATAGGTAGTATCTTGGTCAGAATAAAATTTGGAAAATATTCTAAAACGAAAAAAGTTGCAGCGTGTTATGTATTTCATCGAAACATTTGCAATATCTTTTATATGGAATTTATCGATATTTTTATGTGTGGAATGTGAATATTCCATGCGTGAAAATAACCTGGTGGACCATTCATTGATTTCACTTATTCAATAAAATGAAAAAATGTAGGTTCAGTGATTTCTTCGTGAACAATATTTTACGTTAACTGCGTATGACTGTTTCGTAGAACGATTGAATGCATGTGTAAAAAATAAGGAATGTGCCATAAAAGAAAGGACTGGTGAATGTTTAAAATGGCCACAAGGTGGACCAGCTTTAAGAAGAAAAAGAATATATAGGATGAGTGCGAGAGTGAGTGAGATTAATGGTAAAGAGTGGGAGAAAAAGAGTGTTATATGATGTTGCGCCTAGTTACTAATACATTTTTATCTGTTTTTTTTTTTTTT
>JABMBV010057284.1:0-13668 GCA_018906735.1 Mesochorus sp. PSUC_FEM 10030011
TCTCTCTCTCTCTCTCTCTCTCTCTCTTTCTCTCTCTATCTTTCTCTCTCTCTCTACCTCTCTCTTCCGTCTTTAACCAATGGGTTTCATTCTCCGATGAATAAAATCAATAGTCCTGTCACTCTGTACTATCGCTATAACGTCGAACGTGTATCCTATGCGTTTTTATAGTTTATATACTTTAAATAAGTGAATTTATTCCGAACTTAGTAAATTATCTCGTTTGCATTCATTCAATTCGCTGTAATTCGCTTTGGATACTGTTTCAGAGGTTCATTCCTTTTTCTACGTTATTTACACTTGCCAATTATTTTTCATAATATTTATGTCCGTCAATTACATAGGCAATTGACTTTTAAAGTTTTTTTTTTTGCCTCGAGTTTATATTCCTCATTAACGAACATCGATATGTATTCAGTTCTTGGAAATTTTCAATGATAAATTTGAAGCTTTTTATGAATACATCGATTCTTCGAAGATAATTTGAAATAATTAATTGTGTTAAATTTTATCTAAAAACTTGTATCGGTACATTAGGCTCTGGCAACATTATGCGTTGGCAAATTTTTTTAAAATATGAGTAAAGATTCCTCAAATAGAATTATCAATCGTAATTGAATTTTGCTTACCTTATAATATTGCGTACAAGCGTATATATATATTAATCTAATATACATGATGTATATATGATCCATTGAAAATATTCATGTTCTGTACTGCGGCTAAATTAATTAAAACGTAATACCTTTCATGACTGATAAATTCCACAAAGACGAGTGTCGTAAAAAAAAAAAAAAAAAAAAATTAAAAGCGATATTTAATTAAAAAATTGAATCTTCGGTAGTCGGCACGTTTATTTTGCTCGGGTTGAACAAAAAATGGGATCTAATTGTTCCTTTCAATTATATGCGTATTCTCGTGTATACAAGTGTACATATATATACATATATATTACGGTACATGGGGAGTACAAAAGGGCACAGAGATATTTCGTGGCCAAGATACACTCTACACTTTGCTTCGCTAATTATATTTCACGAGTGCGCGCGAGCTGGTACGATAATTGGCTCGTGACCCGGTGGTGCAAGCCGCAAACCAATCAGCCTAGAGTCAGCCCGTCGAATGTCGGAGTGCGCGGGGTGAAAGGCTTATCGGAATGAGAGAAGCATCACGGGCCCGGTCAAGCTCCAACAAATATACCTCCATCTATCGTCGCTTTAGCAATTAATGGATGTTTTAATTCTCCTGGCCGTCGGTTGCTGTTCGCGTGTCGTTCCCACACGTGAACGCCTCTCATTCTCGGTTTAATTTTACTGTTGCAATTGGCACAAATAGCTACTGGGTATGGTAACTTGTGTACCACGCAAGCGAGAGTAATACTCTCTCGATACAGGTTCACATGCGCCACGAGCAACATTAGATATTTTATGTCACGCATATATACAACACATCTACTCTAATGAAATAATCGATATTCTCATAGCGAGATTTGTCTTTAAATTGCCCCAAAAATCAGCTAGGTATAGTTTAACCCTTTGTGTCACGCATTTTTATTTTAGCTCAATCGCGGCTTGCGATTTGTTAAGGTTTGTTTATGTGCATAAACATAAATCATCCATGATTTTTAATTATTGCACAACAATTCTTATTTATGAATATATGACTGATACGGAAACACCAAAAAAAATTTTAAAATTCATTCGAAATTGTTCAAAAAATATTTCTAAAATAGGTGGCACTCTGAGAGTGCCACCATGGCACAAAGGGTTAAAGAAGGCTCATTTCTCGTTAGGATGCTTGTTACATTTGAACGTCTTTAAAGTTATTTCGTATTTATATTCTGAAGAATACAAATTACACGAATTCACTATTTATATGTGCTTGCCTCACATTTTTTTATCGATATTTTTCATAAATGATCTGGTGACAAATTTCAAGATCTCTTGGAATATCACCAGTTTTTGAAGAGCTGTTGTGAAGTTTAGAGTCGTTTAGTCAAGTTTATCAGTTTTCTACTCGTAAAATGGGTTGTGACTATAGTTAATGCATTTGACAATTTAAAGAAATTTTATCGAGTTAATGATCGGTACTTAAAAGTTTTTTAGTCTTTAGAGGAGTTATTGAGCTTACATCTTATCAGTCCAATAAAAAAATTGTTTAAAAAATTAATTATCGGAAAAATAAAAAACCAAGTTTCACAATTTATGCTTTTTTTTAGAGATTTAACAATTCTTTTCCAAAAGTGTCTTTATTGTAATTTTAATGATAAATTTTGATGATTTATAATAACAATAACTTATCATACCTATCGATATTTGGTTTTCATAAATTCATAATCAAAAATATCGACGAAAATACCAAAAAAAAAAAATAGATATTTGGCACGACATATGATAAGATTCATGATGGCATCAGTTGTGATATAACGTGATATGACGTAATTCAGTCGACAGCTGGCTAACTAATGTGAAGTTAGTGAGGTGTGAAGTGCGATGATTGACTGACGATGGTATAAATAATTTGGTTATACAAAATTCATTTTTCTCTCTAATAATCTGATATCGAGATATTAAAAATAGCAAAAAAAATTAGGGAATGCAGAAAATGTATAGGAAATTATAGTGCTTTTAGTATAAAGTATTGGTTGTGTTGTCAAAGTAGTCAGACATATTTTAACATTTGAATTAAATAATAAGAGTCATTTTTTTTTTTTAATAAATGTGAGCTGTATCAGTTAAATTTATTCTTTAAGTTTTCGTGACCAAAATATGCGTAATTAAAAGAAAAAAATATACACATGCATAGAAATTCCTCGTGTAACAGCTCGCTAGGTTTTGTGGATGAAGATTACAAAAAATAAATGCAATTCACGATGATGGGCGTCGTACGAAAAAAAAAATGCCATAAACCGGAGATTGAGCGTACGTAGACACCTCGTAAAGTTTCGATGCATAAATTATAAGTAGCTATCGATTGGAGAGTGGGAAAGACTAGGCGAGATATGGATGCATATACGTATATAGACACATGAGAATCGTGTACGGCTTAAACACGAAAAAGGGGCTGAGTCTGAACTCGTTAGCACAATCGCCATGCCCTTTTGGCACAGAACCACATCGATATGTCTGCATCGAACGGAAATGCGACTCGTTGCTAGGGTGGTGTGGACTATATATGGTCAACGATAATTCGAAAGGGTCGCGTCGACTAGTCAGTTTCGATCGAGGGACCAAAATATTATGCGATTCGTTCACGAGATGTGCTGTGCGCATCTCCGTCTCTCTTTTTCTACGTTTACATAGAGATTGAGAGAGAGAGAGAGAGTGAGAGAAAAGCGCGACGATCCACGCTCGTCCCTGGAGATTTTCGACTAAATCAGGCTTTACAGAGGAGATGCGTCAGGTGAAGGGGAGGGGATGACGTTTTTGTGCTGTTCGTTGGGTCGCCAGAACGAAATGATTGGCGTACCGCTCGCGGGGGACCGATTTCCCAAACCCAAGATAATGGATCATCGATTCTTTTTCCTCCTTCTTCCCGTGACCAGCGTGGCTAAACGATCATTGGGGAATATCCCCGAAATCTCACCACGAGATTACCCATACATTGGAGACTTTTCTCTTGAATCTAAAGTAGCGATTCAACTGAAAAGTCTCTTTAACATACACGGATACGAAGACTTTACGGTATATATGAGACTCGTCGAGCCTGATTCGCACGCGTCATTTCCATTTGGGGATTTGAGAATGAAGCGAAGGGTAGATTTGGTTAATATAAGCGGGAATGGCCGAACCGCATGCCGAACAAATTAGTTGAAGGTGTCCGATAAGCTTTTTTTTCCAACCCCACTGTGAAAATTGGTTCTTGTGGGCAAATATAACATAAATATGTATAGCGGTGTGTATCTATACGTTGAACTTTTTTTCATGCATGACAATTGTATAACTCGACATATGCAAAGAGATCCAATCCATATATAGATTTTTATCTGCGTATATTAAAGTTCACATATTGCATTTTCCACTCAACCCCTGCTTTTATATCGTCTCGATTGATCTGACTGAACTATAATCCATCCGTGTAACCCGTCACAGCGTTCGTCCGAAACTAATTTCCATCGTAAAAATGTATATATAATTCTCAAATAGACGAAATAATTCGTTTCCTCGAGGGACAATGGTACGTAAATGTCTCGGGGGAAATTATATACGAGAGTGAACTAGTACAAAATGGCTACAATCGTTATAATGTTGACTGCTATAGTTGTGCTCAGTATGAAAAAAGAGAACGTAACTCTCGCGATTGAACGAGTAAATTAGTGAGAATTTTAGCTCGGTTTGCCATTCAATATATACATTTATATCAAGTTTTACCCTATTTTTCTCTGGTTGACTTTGCGAGTTTACGAAAAAATCTCTTCTAACTCTTGGTGGTTGCAGCGCCAATTTTCTTGGTTCAAGAAATGCACTATACGTTTTGTGTAAGCCCTTCTCACTCCATCGTACTTCCCATTGTGCACACGCTCGTCGTAATTTCGTTTAAGAGAAAATTCATCTTCTTGAAATAACTATTCTCTTTTTTACTTTCTTTTTTATCGATAAGATCGGGAAACGAAGAGAACAAAAATTCGATCGGAAGACTGTATGCTATATAGTTTCTTTCTGGTGGGCATAAATATTAGAAATATCAGCATTCACTTGGAGTATCTGATTCTGAAAGGCTTCAACAGCCGTTGAGCCCCTGGGGCTTTGTTTGAAAGAAAAAGAAACAGACCGAAAGAACCAAACCCGATAAAAAAAAAAAAATATATATATATGTATACGTGGGAACTCGTGATATATTTTCATACATGATCTTTTTGATACATATTCTTTATTTAAAAAAAAAAAATACAACTTTTTCATTTTTTTAATCTGTAAAATTTCATCTGGTATTGAAAAAAATAGTACAGTTTGTAATAATGATAGTATATTCTATCGTGATCAGATATATGATATAAAAAAAATAAAAAATAAAAATACAGCGATGCAGGGTTCATATATATATGTGAGTCGGGACAGGAGATCGTTTTTACCTTTCCGCATGAGGAAAAATCGCTACAGAAACCACACATCGATAAAAAGTATTTTTACTGGAAGGCAAACAGTCAGTATGTACGACCAATGCGATGTCCTCGGCTCTTTGCGTCGAGGGAGACTTTATCGGTGGCCAAGTACGGTCAGTGTACTGGTATAGTACGTATATAGACATGTATATAACGAAAAAAAGATCTTCCAGAGTGTGTAAAAGCGTAGAATTTACGCCCTTTTGGCGTTCGACTATCGATACACACGTCTAGGGCGCGTTTCATGAAAAATCGAATTGAAAAAAAAAATGTATTGTTTGTTTTTCTTTTCTTTATTCATCAATATTTATCCAGTATAAACGTTTTTTCATCACATTCGAATGTTACATTTTGCAAATTAAAACGATAACTTTATCGAACGAATTAATGATGGGAAAAAAAAAATTATAAACATCATATCGTTTATTTTAATTCATTGAAGCGTTATCGCTGACACGATAAACGTGTGGGTTGAAATTTTTGTTAAGATGATTAAAAGAAAGATATAATAATTCGAACGATTGGCATGGGGATTTGGTTGGAAACGCCCCATACATTACCGCGCGGGTATATCCGATATCCGAACGAAATACTTTGAGAATCGTGATTGTGTACATGGTGTTGGATTGCTGAACGTCGAAAAGCACTCGTGAAAAAAAGATGAGAAAACAGATTATATGGACAATGGTCGGTAAGGGGTTTTTTGTTTATTTCGAATGAGTCGAGGATCGTGGATACATACTCGAGTATACGGCTGGATAAACACATTTTACGTTAATGACGATAAAAAAAAAAACACTGTTTGCTGCACACGGTGTTGACGGGTGTTTCCCCAGACTTTTCGTTTCGAGAATGACATTGCAAGAATTTTTACACCACACGATACTGCGTCGCTTCGCGTAAAACTGTCGACAATACTTCTACCCGATTCAGCGCCAAGTAATTACAAAAACAAATTAAAAATGCTTGTAAGAACAATTTTTATGCTCATGTGTTATTACACCCGTAGCAGCCACGTATACCCTTGTATGTATGTATATATGGAAGCCGCAATAGAAAAACTCATTTAATGAAGAAAAACTTTTAGCCGGATTGCGTGCCAAGTAATTTGAAAAGATATTAAAAAGTAGATGTAAAAATATTGTTCTTTTATTCTCATTATATTTATAGCGCTTGTAAGATCTATGTTAAAAAAAAATATAGGGCACTTTAGCTTCAGCTTTGATATGAAAAGGAAGCGTTGGAAATTTTCCAAAAAAAAAAACAAAATGAAACTCCGTATCACATTTTATAAAAATAATGGTAAATACTTTTTTTTTGTATGTATAGAATTTTTAGTTGGAGTCAACGACTAGTGTATTAAAGAAACCCAAAATTTTTTACTTATTTTATATTTCGGAGTATAAAGCATACGATAAGTTCTCGCAGCTTCCATATAGCGATCGCGAGGCTTCAGTATTGGAAGCATTGAATATATATTTACATAGTAGAGAGCTCGGTGATTCGCTCATCGTGATTCGTTTATTGGTTAATTATTCGTGGCGGAGGAAACTTCTTTTTACGTCAGCAATTACCATCAGCGTTGTGGACGCTGAGGCTGGTGGTGCGATCGTCAGCTCTCGCTCTTTTGCCGCCACGCGCAAATATATATAATAAAAAAAAAAACGAGAAAAGGAGCAAGAGTGCGAGGGAGCGAGTTGACCACATAATATCGCGGCGGCCATTTCGGTAACGACGCAGTTATTATAAACGATAACTATATGTAATAACATGCCGTTATAGCTGCTCACGTGGGTGATGATCGTTATTCTTAAAATAAAATTAAAAAATAAAATAATAAAAAAAAAAAGTACATCGGAAAGGTGCCGCATTGGAGTTCGCCGTACGAGAAGTTCGCGCTGTACAGCAGCGCGATAATTATCATCTCAGCCCATTAACTTCTTGTTCGTGAAAGTGAACATCGTATAACTGTGTGGTAAAACTCACTTTCTATCTATATATACAATATAGAAGAGAGTTTGGAAGATAAGATATAAAAAAGTATGACTCGTCTGTATATCGATAAAGGTATTTTTTTTTAATCTTACTTTTACGGGGTGACGAAAAGAAAATAGAGATTGTCCGAATAGTTGCTATTCATATAATATACGTTATTTATCAAATTATTAAAATGTTAAAAAAGTACAGATGTATACGAGTACGCATATAAGTGATGAATTATTGATTACTCGATCCATAATCTTCATCAGATATAGTAATTTGATTTCGTTAAAATTTTGCAGAAGCAATTTGTGCTACAATTATAAACTGTGTTTATGAATTTGATATTTATTCTTAAAATTATATGAACGTTAAACAATGTAGATTTATACAAGTGCGTGCAAGGGACGAATATAATAGTTTATTTCATCATAATTTTTCACGTGCCAAAAAATAACTTGTGCTGCTACCGCGCACGTGGGTGTTCTGTTTCGTATATGTATCGCTCGCGAATTTGTCCAGAAGTCAGCCAGTCGGACAAAAGATCTGTATTGTGCCATGCATAATGCATTCCAGCGTGTGTGTTACTTAACAGCTGCAATTTCGAGATTGCCACGAATACGTGGTTCGTCCTATGCATTTATATACATACTTTATTATATAGTGTTATATACGATATCTTTTCGAATGTGCTGCCCCCGCTGTTCTCTGGTTTTCATCTGTAAAATTCGACGACATCGTGGGCGTGTCTGCGATACATCTCACGTTTATATATATATTCACGGAATTAGATTACGCGGATGATGGACAGAGGGGAGAGGTGAAATAAAGGGGATGGAAAAAAATTGAGGCGAGGGGAGGCCGCGCATTTGAAGTTATGACTGCTATGCACTGCAATATAGAATTTCGATCGAATGTAAAGACAGGCATCCGTTGGAATTTTGATTCAATTGAAAATATATATAGAACGCTTCTGAAGAATTCAAAGAGCTCCAAGGGATAATTGCGAAAATTTCACGGGAATCAATGAAAGAATCGAGATTTTTATAAAAATTTTAAATTTCTGGAAATGCTATGCTATTTCGAAAATAAAGGAGGAAAAACGACGCACGTTGAAAGTCACTGATTACTTTATCATACAGTTTTCGAAGATGCGCAAAGTTTCTTCTGTGTGTATATATACGAGTATATAATATATGTGAAGCCAACATCGAGAAAGCCATTTGTTCGTATAGGAGTTCCTGTGCATCTTCGACAACTATATGATGAAGGAATGTGCACGTCCCCAACTTTCATCGCATCTTTTTTTTTCTTTCGTTTTCGCATTGAAAGCTTATTGGCCCCAATCGAGATCTTTTCGGTCAGCGTTGAGATCTGTACGAGTAAATAGTCGAAATTGTACGAATGACTTCTCGATGAGTCCTCCCTGTGTGTTGCGACGTGTATATGTGTAGGAGTGTATGCTTGAACTGAGAGTCTAGCAAATCCCATTTGATCCATTTACGAGTTGCTTCCGTTCACCGGTTTATAGTGGCTTGGCTTCAATGGCACTCGGCCAATTTTCAATCTCGTGTATTCCTTTTTCTCCTTCCTTGGCTTTTCATCCACAGGGAACCTTGAAAAACATCGCGGTTGAGCTCTTCACATACAAGCCCACGATGAAGAAATGACGAAGAAAAAAACTATCGGAAAACTTGCCTATAGATCTTAGTCTGAACAATGTCTTGGTCTGTTTGCTCGATAAAACGTATCCAACTTTAATAAGAGCCTCTATCGTCGAGATTTATATATACACTCGCGGGATGAAAAAAAATTAAACGTCTCGAGCGTTGAATTAAATGGGGTAAAAAAGATGATGATCGCAGACGTAAAATGAAGAAAAAAAAAAGAACTGAATTCATACCTGTTCAAGAATCTTATCTGATGTTTGTCGTGAAAAAATCGGCGAAGGGCGAGAGGGTTGAAACGCCTGAGGTATCATTCTCGATATACATTCACACATGTAATTTACGCTACCAATGAAGGAAAAAGGGCACGGCCTAGCATCATTTTACACGTTCAATTACGTAGGCCAAGCCTTTTTGTTTATTAAGACTTTGTATATTTATATATATATATATATGTGTGTGTAGATTCATATATATATATACGTTTATACGTGGAGAATATAGCGCACATAGGAACGTCGCCAAGAGTGTGTACGACGACGCCCTGAGGCAGGCCATTAGACGACGACAATGCGCGCACCCTTTTCTCCACTTTTATACGTACTTCCGCCATTACTGCACATTCTATGTTGCAATAAATTCTTTCCTCCGTGGGGCATTAAAATTCTTGAAGGGCATTCTGAATACTTACCGTGAAACGGGCGAGACGTTGGAGAGCTCTTTTGTACACACCCCCGCAGCAGCACCGCGAGAGAGAGAGAGAGAGAGAGTAGGAAGAGCAACATATTGATGGCGTTTTGGTGAAAAGAAGGAAAGGCCGAGAGAGAGAAAATGAAAGAAACTTCTCGAGTGCACGCGAAGAAAACGTTACGGTATAATTTTTTATATATTCCAAAAGTTTGTTTTATTTTTTTTCAATAATTCTCATTCTAATATGCACTTTTTTTCCCTTAACACGTTTGACTGCGTGTTAATTTTTTTCTAACGTTTAAGTCATGACTTTCGAGCACATTTTTCTCATTCTAAAAATCAAATGTACACGAGATTGATGAAAATTCTACTTAGAGCCATCGCACGGTAGAAAGATTGTTCCTCTTCTATATAATTGAGATAATTTTAACTAATAACAATAACACAAGTTTTTCGTCCCCAAACTATTCACGCTTTAACGAACAACATTTAATTCGTAAATGGGAATCCTCCCGTACGTATTCGTTTGATCGAATAAAACTATTCGATGTATTTTGTGTTCATTGGGGGCTAGTCGATTTAAATAGTTCACGAAGGGTATAAACGCGTTCGTTTTGTATGTACGGGATTTTACTCGTGTATGTGCGTGCTCGTATACGCATATAGGGGAAAATCTATGAACTCGTAAAAGGCGAGTTAAAATTTATTTGCAGTTGAACCGGCAGCTTGCGAGAAGCGGGAGGAAAAGTGCCAGTCGAGTACCGCACAAACGCGCGTGCGGGTGTTGAACTTGCGTTTAGGATATAACATTACTCCGTATATATGCGGGTCCAGAAGAGATAGCAGGAGAGCGAGAGACGGAGAGAAAGATAACGAGAGAGATAGAGAGAAAACGAAATAGGGTGCAATAGTGAGAGTTCTCTCGCCTATTACACTCTCGCACTCCATTTATCGGAATGGTTTTTAGGAAGGGGGTGTGAACACTCGGCCACACATTACATTATACGAGAGTGTATATATTTACTAACCCTGAGGCTCTTGCCGCATTGTCGTATACCCTTCTCGTACATTTTCACCGTCGTTCTTCTCTTTTCTATATACACTGTTCTCCATTCTCACGGGGCACTTTGCAACCCCGTTCATATAGACCATAGATATTGTCTATACACGCATCCATAGATCTGTAATCGATGGTGTATATATACGTACCGGATATACGTTATTTTGAAATGTTAACCGAAATGGGTTGAACACTGATAGCATAAATTTACCGCATAATTTAGCTGGGCGTCGCCTCTTTCGGTGTGGAATTTGATATCGGATCAAAAAGCTTGTTTGTTTTGGTAATCGATTCAACTGATGTTTTTTACCTATACTTATTTGCACATTGCGCAGCGTTTGAAAGTAAACGTTTAATCTCGTTTCCCTTTTATACCACAGGCATGGGCGGTTGTTCAAAACGCGGTACATGCAGGGCTGAAATACTCGCCGTTCCAATTAATCGTTTCTAAAAACATTTTCGCATTTTTGAACCTATAGAGAAAAAGAGAAAAAGAGATTGGAATCTATTTGCCCTGAGTTATCTGCGACTGCAATAAATGCGCTCTATTCTAGATTGAGAAGGGAGTTTCCCCTCGTCCAAGCTCGTTCGTGTCTGTTTCGTCTGTCTATCCTTCCGTCTGTCTGTCATGGCTGAACAATGAGCGAACAATCGATGAGCGTAGAATAAGAGAGAACTTGATACAAACTCGAAAGAGCCAAAGCCAAAAGCACGCCATGTATTTTACGTGTATATACGTGGGCCCGTATACGTATATAAAAGATATACGTAATCGGCCGAAAGAGCCTTTGATCTTTTGCTATATGCCCATGGGTATCAACGCGGCTGTTGCACTTGCATTCTTTGTACGAATAAAACGTATGCCAATGTGCGTGTGGATAACAAGGCGAAAGAGATATTTTGCGGGAATAGAAAACAACTATGGTGAAAAGAAGAAAAAAAAAGCGTAACTTTACTCGTGAAACGCGAATGAGTGACAAGGGCTTTTCAAACGATGTGTTGCGATGAGAAGAACGAATGACGAGACGGAATGAACAACACTCGTTCGCTGCTCTGGAATAAAGAATTTTCTATTCAAGAATAAATTATAGAAGAATGCGAAAAAAAATCGCTTCGACAATCCAAATTTAACATATTTTTCTTTTTCTTCTTTAATGCATGTACATAGCATTACATTTTTATTTGCTTTTCGAACAGTTAAAATATGTCTTGAAATGAAAACTTTTATAAATAATAAAAAAATAAAAAAGAGATGTGCGCCGGCTTTTCCGTCATAGCAGGGTGAGCAACCCAGGATTAAATTAAAGGAAGAAAAAATTAAATGATGGACATTGACGGACACTTATGTTTTACAATATAACCGAGCTGGCGTGCAATCGTCGATATGTTTTGATCATTTCGCTTATTTATTTATATTTTCTATTTTCGCTAAACGAGCTCGTGTGTATATGTACATACAATTGGTGAAATTTGCGACGAAAGGAAAGCACGCTCGATATAGATAGGTCTCTTCGACTCAATCTTCATCTCGGATTTTCGATGTTTGGAGAAACGAAGGGGTTGCCGAAGCAAAGCGAGTAGTTAAATATTAACTGTGTACTCAGCCAGTTACATTAGTAATGTGGAAACCAGATATATGTGTGTGTGTGTGTGTGTGTGTAGGTGTGTGTGTGTACGGTCGAGCGAAGCTTGGCTCTCTGCATCTAAAATCCGTGCGCCCGTGTAGGAGTAAATTTGGCTCCTGCTTGCCTCGTACCGAGAGTCTCTATGTATCTCTGTGCAGCCAGTGTGCTCGGGACTGTGAAATAAGACGTAGCTTTCTCTCTTTCTCCCTCTTTTAACCCGTATATATTATTTATAAATAGCTGCTCGAAAATCTCAGTCAAAAGGTTCAAGCCACCCTGTGTGCATTTATTTATCTTTAATCCCTCGAAACTGGAATCTCTGAGGACTATGTAGAGAGATGCTCGAAGCAATACTCTGATTTCATCCGATCTGCTAACATGTCAAACGATAAGGATAACGCAGCGTTTATACGATATAGGCGTTTTTTTTTGTAATTTTTAAAAAAGGGCATCTCCATTACGTATCTTACATCTGTGAAATGTCTTCTCCTTTTTTTTTTACTGAACTCACTCTTATTTTAATTCGACAAATGAAGGCTCAATAAGGCTTTTTGTATAAAAGTAACATTACTATATTAATTTGACATATACTTTGATAAAAATAATTTTTTTTTATCGTAGCCATGCGAAATATGAAAATCGTTTGATGTATAAGCAGTAGAGTAAAATTCAACTCGTGTATAAAAATATTTCAACCCTCCATTCATCTTAAGATTCTCATCGTCACGCTTTTTCTCGTAATACAAACAAACAAACAAACAAAAGTTTCCTCCGACATTCTGATTTGTAAAGATTTTTTTGCCTCGTTCTTTCGCGGTCGGTCGAGGAAAATAAAGGAACGCGTGTCCCGAACAAATAAATTTCAGAGACAAAAGCAATCGTTTCTCGAAAAAAAGAGATTCGCGGAGAAGAAAGCAAGAGGAGGCGCTTCCATCAAGCTCGCGATTCTCTCGCACCCTTTTTTTGGTCTCTTGTATTTTAGCTTTCAGAGTGGACATTTTTTGCATGTGTCTTTATATATCTATGTACACGAGTTCTTGGTATTAAAACGAAATGAGTTCAGGGCTCGAGGCCAAAACGCCATCTAAATTATACACAAGACGTTCTATGCTAATTCGAACATCGATGATTTTATTAGTTTTCAATATTAAAAAAAATTAATTAAATTGATTTCCGTCTCGTTAAAACCATAATTATATTTATAGAAAAAAAATATATATATTGATTATTAACATGTATAATTTAGCGATTGGTACAAATTGGTATTAACATCTGAACAACTCCGCGCTAAAACATCTTCCCGTCAAAACGGCAGCGCCTAAATGGCTTTACTTGCACAACCCTTTTAGGCTTTTTACAAGATCAACAACCACCTTATTAACCATTCGCCGCACTTACACCGCATTTCCAACAATCTAATTTCATATTTAGGACATTTCCTATTTAAGATGGTGTCCAATCACCAGGATTGTAGTGGATTTAAACTCAGGCCCGCGGCGTGCGGACCTGAGACCTTATTCACTTGGCCATGGCACTCTTATATTA